>ML816461.1:110281-120601 GCA_009831015.1 Picea engelmannii
GTGTGAGTCATTGTTTTTACAATTGATATTGTGTGATTTTTTAGTCTGATTCTTTGCGATCTGCGCTTTAAGCCATAATTGTTTTTCTTGGTTTTTTGCTTGTCGGTATTTTCCCTTTCTTGCTTTACTAGCACTTAAATAAAAAAAAAAAAATCTCTTTTCATTTTTCTTCTTTGGTTGAAGAGTGTGTTTTTGCATCATTAGCTAGGAAAAAGTCTTTCATTTCATAAGTTTTTACAGTTCACTTAGATCATAAATAGCTCGTAGTCGAGTGAAATTCCTTTGAGTTTGCTGTTCAAATTCTTAGAAAAGTTAAAAAAAAAATCTTTTTTTTTGAAAAGTTGTTGAAATTTTGCATTCAGTAAAAGTTTTGTTTCCAGCTTTTTTATTCATTTTTTTCTTTCGTCTTTTACACATCATTGATTTCACCCTCATACCCCTTGACGTAAGACAAATCCATAAAAGCAACGCTAAATTTAAAATCTACTAGACTTTTATGTTTGTAAGGTTCACAAACTAGTTCAGGACTAGGGCCTTGGATTAGTTTGGAGAGGAAACTCTTCAAGGCCATTTTAAATCAAACATTGGAGTCTGAGATAGGGAGTGTCTAAGTCCAGTTTCGTGGAAGTTATCCGGGACCCCCCTCTAACACAGGGGATAAACACGAGGTCGCGTGCGGAAAGGTAGCGGAGATAACCCCTCCAAAGCCGGACCAATCGTAGTGGAGAACACATATAGAGGGCTTGTTTTGGGATTCCGTCGTTTGAATTTGCCATGGGGCTTCATGGGTCTCAAATCCATTCAAGGTCCTCAGTTGTCTTCCAGACCATTTTCTCTCGATACCCTGCTCATTGTGGTCTACCCGACTTTCGACTGTACCCGCCTGGTGACTGTTCGCGTGCTGGCAACCTAGTTGCCAATATTTGTTAGGGACATACACAGGTGACTGCGGGGGTATACCGCGGTACCTAGGACAGACATCGGGCCACGCTTTGCAGATTATACCTGGAGGGTGCTTCTGTGTTCGAGTTGCACTTGCACCGATAAGTTTCTCTAGTGTTGGCTGTTGTAACTGTTCTTCCAATTAATTTAGTGTTTGTTTGTCTTATCTTCTAGGGACTTTTTTCTTAGTGTGTGTTACTTTTGAGCATTTAGACTACCTTAGAGTGTCTTATATCTTTTCACACAGTGGATAATCCTGAGCTCCGTTGGTCACGAAGGCTTCTTGGCCTACCACCGGTTATACTGGATCCACCCCCGCCACCATTAAGGCAGAAGCTAGACCAACAAGGGTCTTTTGAAGTGATCGGGTTACAAACCATTGTGCCCGAACAACCCCTAGAGGAATCGACCATTTTGGACCTTGAAGCAACTACTCTTGGCTCGGTTGAAGCCCCAACCACTGATCTCTTGGCACCTTTTATTGTACCAATTCAATTTCATGAGTGCCAGACAGTGTCGCACACAGCAATGGAAACAAATGCTGTTACTTATTCTGGGAATTTTTCAATTCCCACCACGGTTGTCACCACAGGAGAGTAATCTCCTAACCTACCGTTGTCGGTTCGAGCCACCATGATCTTGACTGCAACTCTTTCGCACAGTGGTCCGAACCCGTCTTTGGCGGCGGCCACAACCCCTTTCATACCTAGTGCAACAGGCCCTCCGTTTTCATACAGTATGCCTAGTTTGGGTACAAGTCTTGTACTTTCCTACTCCACTTTAAAGACTTTGGGTCTGGGGGCAGGGATCTCTAACGCTCCTCTGCAAGGTCACATAGGGGGCACTCCTGTCCCTTTTAACGCCTTTCCTTACAGAGGAGGTCATATCCCTCCTTCGTCCCCTTCGCTCGGTGGCTCGCATCAGCAGTCAGCCGGGCAACCTACACACAATAGTTTATTTAGAGCGGGGAGTCAAGGATCACCTTCGCATAGTATGCCGGTAGGTTCGACACCGTTTTCTTGGAACAAAAAATTTGGTAACGACACCTTCTCATCAACCACTTTCCCGATTGAGGGCAGCCCCATTTTTGGACAATCTACTCCTGGGCAGGGTACTATTCCTTCACAGGGGGCAAACCTAGCAGGACCTTGGAATTCAGGGCAAGGATCTGTTCCCTCCTCTGGAATTCCAATCTGGGGTAATTCTTTCCATAATCAATGGAACCCCGAACAAACTACTATGGCTATCCCCACAAGATCGGCATGGGGTAATCCTTCCCAAAGTCCTTTGAATACAATGCATGCCGAACAATCCATGTTCTATTTGGGAAATCAACCTATGATGTCTCCACATATGAAAAATCCTTACGCTGGCCAGGGCCATGGTTTCTACCAGAATCCGGGCCAACAACCAAACTTTTCCTGGTAACCTGGTGCCAGTCAAACTCCAGGACCCTTTTTCCTAGGTTATCAACAGCAACCCAAACTACCATTTCTGGCAACTTTACACTTGCCAGATTTGACAAGGTTGTTGAATGACCCTATTTGTCACGATCCGCGTTGGCCTCCTATGCCAACGAAGTTGCCTTCGGACATTCCAAAGTTCGAAGCCCAGCCTAATGAAGATCCAAGAGATCATGTGACTACCTTTCATCTTTGGTGCTCATCTAACTCTTTGAAAGATGACTCTGTATAGTTGTGATTGTTTCAATGTACTCTCATTGGGAGTGCCACGAAATGGTACATTGAGCTCGATCACTCAATATACTCTTCTTTTGGCGAACTGGCAATGGATTTCCTTAACCATTTCCAGTTACCAGTGAGATACGACGCTGCCACATAGCTGCTCGCTAATTTCGAATAGACAACAGTGGACCATATCTCTGATCACATTCGAGAATGGAGACGCCGGAAGAGTTTAATCAAGGTACCAGTTCCACCAACATTCCTGCTTGAGTGGTTCCTTAAGTCTTTGGCCCCGCAGTTATCCAAAGACGTTGCGACATCTAGAGTTTTCTCTGAAGAAGACGCCATCATGAGGGCTCAACAGTTTGAGCTCATCTATTCTCAGTCCGGTTTATTATACAACATCTTACCAGATGTGCCACGTTCAATACTGGATAAAACTAGATAGAGAGCTTGACCGCATGTTGATGGTATTGTCGGTTCAACACAAACCAAGCCCGCTGAGCAATTGACAAAGCAGTTGCAACAGTTATCCATACAACACATATCGGCCAGCCAAACTACTGCTTTGACTGCTCCCCCTACCCAAACGTCGGAAGTACACACAGTTCAGTCGACTAACCCAAAGGCCACCCAACAGCCTGAAGGGAAGAAAAAACAACGAAAGAAGGGTAAGGGGGATAAAAAACACAACGATAATGCTGGCGGGTACAACACTGAAAAACAAAAGGCGAGGTATCCTTGCAACTTGTGCATGGAAGACCACCTGACCCATCTATGTCCTTGACTTGCAGAGGCCCAAAAGTTTGTCACACAGCAACAACAGGCGGTGTTGACGAACCCATTTCAGCATGGGCAAAATCTAACTCAAGCCTCTGCAAGTACGGAAGGGGGCAGCCAAGAAAATTGCTCGCCTCTGAAAAACCCCTCATCTGCAAATGTATATATGGTTAGGGGTGATGCTTTCATATTGACTAGAGCGCATGATTATAGTAAACCAAGCGCTTCTGAGAAGGGTAAAGAAGTTGACGTCCCATCTCTTCCTCTATAGATTGAGAAGACGTTGGGAGAAACAATGACACGCATTCCAGAAGGTGCATTTAAAAAAGATTCTCATAACCCAAATGCAAGGGCCGCCCAGAACTACTCTGTGGTGGAAGATTTATCACAAACCCCTTGTGTGATGTCTGCTTTGGAGGTTCTCCAAAGCTGCCCTGCTCAGAGGAAAGCCTTGTTAACTAGTTTGGACTCTACTAAGACTTGTAATCCGGGTACCATCATGTTAGATACAACCGACTTAAAACCTCATCTGCCTTACCACGTAGAGTTTCAGATAGTAGTGGCTTACCCCATGAAAACTTTTACATGGAATATCTTCCGCACAGTGGTCGACGAGGGCGCCCCGACATGCGTTATGTCGTTGGCATGTTGGAAGGCCATTGGCCAGCCCGTTTTGTCTCCATCACCTACTCTCCTCACTGCTTTCGACGGTCGTTCGTTCTGACCACATGGCATCGTTCCTTCTTTCCCCGTGCAGTTAGGAGGGAAGACCGTGTGTGTCGAAGTAGAGGTAGTTGATGCTCCCCTCAACTATAACCTCTTGTTAGGACAGAGTTGGACTTATGCTATGCAAGCTGTGGTTGCTACAGTTTTTCGGGTCTTGTTGTTTCCACATGAGGGTCGGATAGTGACCATCGATCAATTGTCTTTCTCCAGACCTGACCCAGCTTTGGGGGCATCCACGGTCCCGCTGAATGATAATCCTCAACCAGGTGTCATCAACGTAGGAGTTGGTGGTACCTTTGATTACCCACCTCCTCACGACAATATCAAATTTATATCTAACCACCATAAGGTTGATATTTTTCAAGTTTCGTCGTTCTGCATGACTTACTTCGAGGATCCATGGATTCTTCCTTCCCCATCGGCCACGATGGATGAGACAGGGCACTCAGGCATGTCCATGCCCTTGTCTACCACTGAGGTAGCGTACTCTTTATTCCAGCAAGCTTCAGCTAACACCGATCCGACTCCTGCACAAGAGTTAGATTCACTTCTAGAGCCTATTTGGACTCATGGTTCTCTCGCTAACATCGATTCATTAGACTTAGTCTTGCCTTCTGATGAAGTAGTAATCGAAGCAATGACTAGTCCGGACAAACCTTGGGAAGATCTTCATCACAGATCATATTTTCTCCCAGAGTTAAGCCGAATCGATGCAGGAGAATTCACTGTGACCATGACGGGAGATCAGCCGTGTCCTATTAACCTCCTAGCTACACATGAAATTTATGCTGAGGGAAATATGGCAATTATCGTTGAAACTATACCAATCAACATCTCCCGAAACCCTGGCATTGTGGAGAACATCTTCGTCGGAGCAGATTGCTCCCCCGAAGAGATTCAAATCTACACGGATCTTTTCAAAGAATTCCGTGATTTTTTTTCCCGGTCTTATGAGGAAATGCCAGGTATTGATCCAAAAATAGTTGAACATGAAATCACAACGTATCCTGATGCCAAGCCTGTTCGACAGAAACTTCGTCCAGTTAATCCTAAGAAAGCAACAACCATCAAGATTGAGGTTGAGAAATTGCTAAAGGCAGGTTTTATCTATCCTATCCATTTGACTTAATGGGTGTCAAATCCTGTGCCGATCAATAAAAAACACGGCACGATTCATGTATGTACCGATTTCCGTGATTTGAACAAGGCATGTCCCAAAGATAATTTTCCAACACCGTTCATCGACCAGATCATTGATGAATGTGCTGGTTGTGAAGCCTTTTCTTTCATGGACAATTTTTTGGGATATAATCAAATCCAAATCAAACCCGAAGACCAACTCAAAACGACATTCATTTATCCGTGGGGTACATTCGCATATCGTAAGATGCCTTTTGGTCTTAAAAATGTTGGATCCACCTTCCAGCGGGCCATGTCTTTTGTTTTTCATGATCTCAAGCATATAGTCGAAGCCTATCTAGATGATTTAGCATCACGATCTCGCAAGAGAACGGATCATCCTACACACCTTAGACTAATCTTCGAATGCTGTCGCTACTTTAGGATTTGCTTGAATCAAAACAAGTGCAACTTCTGCGTAACGTCGGGACGTTTGTTAGGTTTCATCGTATCAAAAACATGGATCATGGTCGATCCTCTCAAGGTGGAGGCAATAATCCAGTTTCCCCCCCCATGCACAATCCTACAACTTCAGAGTCTACAAGGCAAGACGAACTTCTTACAATGCTTCATCGCCAACTATGCCGAAATCACCAAGGGATTTATGCGTTTACTGAAGAAAGACGTTCCCTTTTTTTGGGACGAAGCCGCTCAACACTCTTTCGATGCATTAAAACACGCCCTCACAACTGTGTCTCTACTACGACCACCTAACTGTAGCAAAGATTTATTATTATATTTGGCTGCCGCAGAGTCAACCATTGGCATGGTTTTAGTTCAGGAAGATGATTCGTTCTCAGAATACGTGATCTATTACCTGAGCCGAGGCCTCGTAGGACCATAACTCAATTATTCTCATATCGAAAACTTGCGTTGGCAGCAGTTCATGCTGTTCAACGGTTCCATCATTATGTTCTGTTTCGCAAGACCACCGTCATTGCTGTCGTGAATCCATTCCAGTACATGTCGACACGACGGGTTATAGGTGGAAAAATTAGTAGATGGATAGTCATCCTCCAGGAATTTGACTTAGACTTCATTTCAGCAAAGTCCAAAAAGTCATTGGTCTTCACAGAGCTTATTTCAGAACTTCCGGTTGAGTCAGGTGACGTTGTGCCTGAAGAATCACCTATTCGGGGAGATATGTTTTTGATCACATCTTCAGATCCATGGTACGAAGATATACTTATCTATCTCTAGACTTTGAAGTGCCCTACTTCTACTTCTCGTGATGAGCGTCGGCGTATACGCCATCAGGCTAAGAATTATCTCATACTCAATGATACGTTGTATCGGAGAGGTGTAGACTGCATCTTACGTTGATGTCTCACACATGAGGAGGTAGTCATCGTGCTCAACGATTGCCATACCAGAGCTTGTGGCAGTCATTTGTCTGGGTTGGCAACAACCCAAAATATTCTACGAGCAGGTTACTTCTGGCCGACGCTTATCAAAGATTGTGTAGAATCGGTCAAGAAGTGCCATCCATGCCAAGTCTTTTCTCAGAATATGAGGGCACATCCCACTCTTATGTTTCCTTTCATCATAGTTGGTCCCTTCACCAAGTGGGGGATTTATTACACTACTTGCAACCCCCCATCAGCAAGGGGGCACCGCTATATCATCGTAGCTGTAGACTACTTCACTAAGTGGGTCGAAACTATGCCAACGTTTAAAGATGATGGAGAGACTGCAACTCTCTTTTTATTCAACAAGATCATAGCAAGGTTCAACATCCCGAGAGAGATTGTTACTGACCATGGCAATCACTTTCAGAACCAAATGATGACCGAGTTAACATCAAAGCTTGGGTTACGACAAGAGCATTCATCACGCTACGACCCCCAAGCCAATGGGTAGGTGGAAGCTGTAAACAAAACTCTTAAGACTATTCTATAGCGAACTATCAACTCAGCCAAGTCAAATTGGCATTTGATATTATACTCGACATTATGGGCTTACTGAACAACTGTTAAGATTGCAACTGGTTTCTCACCTTTTCAACTCGTTTACGGGTTGGAGGCAGTCTTGCCCATCGAATGTTAGATCCCATCTCTAAAATTGGCAGTACAATTATTGCCAGACACTTCTCCACTTGAATAACGGTTAGTACACCTTGAGTGGTTCAATGAGCAGCGTCGTGATGCGGCCCTGGCCAACAAGGCTCACAAACATAAGGTCAAGTGTCAGTATGATAGGTCCGTTCGTCCTTGGATTTTCTCTGAAGGCGACCTTGTCCCGGTCTATGACCAAGATAAGGACCCCCTGGGGACAGGAAAATTCAAACCCATGTGGTTCGGACCCTTCATCATAAAAGAGGTATTAAAAAATGGCGCTTATCATAACCCTAACTTTATCGACGCTTCACTAGTATCGAGACAGGCACTTCAGACATGGAGTTTGAGGGGTTTGATGTTGCGGTAGCAGATGGCCACATAATGGAGTGTCTAGACAGAGTTCCAAACTTAGAGATGAAGTTAGGCAACTACACAGTGAGAGACACATTTTATGTGGTTGACCTATCGGACATAGATGTGGTGTTAGGAGTTCAGTGGATGATTACCTTGGGAAAAATCACTACCAACTACCAAACCTTGGAAATGGGATTCATAGATCAGGATGGGAAGAAGGTTGTTCTAAGAGGTATGTCGACAGGAGCACCCAAGACTATTTCAACCAAGAGAATGGAGATGATATTCAGACATGGGGAGGTAGCATATGCCGCAAAATGCTTGATCACTACTCAGAAGGATTCAAAAGGTCAACAGCAATACCATACAGAGATCAAGAATTTATTGGGACAACATCAACAGGTCTTTGAGGAAATTCCACCAAGGAGACCACCTGACAGGGGGTTTGAGCACACCATTGAGTTGGAGGAGGGGACCAAACCTATGATCACCCACCCCTATTATCATCCTAGTAGGTTCAAGGATGATATAGAGAAGGAAATCAAGGAATTGCTGGTGATGAGACACATCAGACTGAGCAACAACCCATTTGCTTCTTCAGTTGTCTTAGTTTTGAAGAAGGATGGCACCATGAGGATGTGCATTGATTACTGAGCCTTGAACAAGAAAACCATCAAGAACCGGTACTCTATCCCACACATTGATGAGTTGATGGATGAACTACATGGGGCAGTTTTCTTCTCAAAAATTGATCTATGCTCTGGATATCATCAGATCAACATCCGAGAGAAGGACATAGAGAAGACAACATTTCGATGTCATTTTGGACACTTCGAGTTCCTGGTTATGCCATTTGGGATAACCAATGCACCCGCTACATTCCAGTCTTGCATGAACCATATATTCAAAGATCAGTTAAGGAAACCAGTCTTGGTTTTCTTCGACGACATCTTGATCTATAGTCGGTCATGGCAAGAGCATATGAGGCACCTGGATGAGGTATTGAGCATCATGGAGGCACAATCATTATATGCCAAAGATTCCAAGTGCGAGTTCGGTATGACAGATTTGCTTTACTTAAACCACATTATCAATGCACAGGGGGTACAGGTGCACCAAGAGAAGATCAGGGCCATTCTGGATTGGCTGACGCCCAAGAATGTGACAGAATTGAGGAGCTTCTTCAGGCTGTGTAGCTATTACAGGCGGTTCATCTAGGGTTTTTCTCATCTTGGAGCACCACTGACATATCTTACCAAGCATGGGGCCTTCATATGGATCGAGAAATCACAGAAAGCCTTTGATCACATGAAAGAAGTCATGGGCACTTGTCCAGTGTTGGCACTACCAGACTTCACCTTGCCATTTGTACTAGAGTGTGATGCATCCGACGAAGGGATTGGGGCAGTTTTGATACAGGGAGGACACCCCATTGTGCTCAAGAGCCGAAATCTTAGTCAACCTAAGAGGTTGTACTCCATTTATGACAAGGAAATGTTGGCAATCATGCATGCCTTGACCAAGTTCAGACAATATTTGGTGGGAAAAAAATTCGTGGTCAAGACCGATCACAACACTTTGAAGTATTTCCTTGAGCAGAAGGACCTCAGTGAGCGCCAATAGAAATGGGTGACGAAGGTACAAGCATTCGACTTTGACATAGAGTATGTCAAGGGCAAGAAGAACATTGTGGCCGATGCACTATCGAGGAGACCTGTAGCATATTCTTTGATGGAGATTTCAACAGATTGGAAATCCCACTTGTTAGTGGAATATTCCAAGAACAAGTTCACTTGTGAGGTGATGGATGGGCAGATATAGGATGACCGGTATAGGGTCATTGACGATGTCATATTTTACAAGGATAGAGTCTACTTGGTGCCAGATTCAGGGCTTAAGAAGAAGATCCTCACTGCAGTTCATGATTCACCTCTAGCAGGCCATCAGGGGTTTTTCAAAACCTATAGACAGATCATAGAGAGGTTCTCATGGAAGGGCCTCAAACATGATGTTATGAGACACGTTAGTGAGTGTGTGACTTGCCAACAGAACAAGTCAGAGCATGCTCTTCCAGCAGGGCTACTTCAACCACTCCCCATTCCAGAGCAGAAATGGAAGAGTATATCTATGGAATTCATCACCGGTCTACCCAAGGTCCAGGGTAAGGACTGTATCTATGTAGTGGTCGACAGATTGACCAAGTTTGCTCACTTCTACGCCATACCGACAGAGTACAATGTAGTTTAGGTAGTCAAGATTTTCTTCAGATAGGTCTTCAGACTTCATGGGTTGCCGAAGAACATCGTTAGTGACAGGGACAATCAGTTCATAGGGACATTTTGGAGAGAGTTGTTTCAGTTGGTGGGGACATAGTTGACACATAGCACCAGCTATCACCCTCAGACAGATGGTCAGACCGAAATTGTCAACAAGTGGGTTGAAGGGTATTTGAGAAACTATGTAGGAGGACAACAGAGAACGTGGGTAAAGTGGTTACATTTAGGAGAACATTGCTACAACACCACCTTCCACATGTCCATTGGTATGACACCCTTTCGAGCATTGTACGGATATGATGCTCCCACTTTGGTAGACTT
>ML816462.1:0-12933 GCA_009831015.1 Picea engelmannii
AATGATATCATATTAATATTGATGATGATTTGGAAAAAAAACAAAAACATTATTATAAACAAGGTTATATGGCAGTGTACATGTGCATTCAACACTGTTTATATTTTAAGGTCACGGTCAAGTCATACCAAATTGGTGTATGATATGCCCTTGTTTGTGGGACAAGGGACCCCCTCTGGATTTGAACTTGTGACCTCTTAAGAGGAAACACATGTTCTTAACCATCATATTTTTCCATATACTATATTTATAAAAAAATATGATATTTTTCCATTTAATTTTACCTTTTAGTCCTTACTTTTTCTATTATAGAAATTTTATTAAAATAATCAATATACCCGGATCTTAAGATTTCACTAGTAGATTGTTTTCTTACTTTAATATTATTCAGATAACATAAACTATCACAACCTATACGAAAATGGAAATGGACTGTCTTCGTATTTATCTTAATCTTAGACATCATATTCAAAAAATTATACATGTATATACATATTAACTAAACATTAAAATATAGCAGAGAGTGTTCATGAAAATTGCATGCCTTTAAACATTAAAATATAGCAGAGACTGTCCATGAAAACTACAACATTGACATGAGAAGGTTTTTCCACACTTGTCTAGTCGAATTAAAGCCAGAGCAACAGTTTTTGAGATGGTTTTGGACAGTATTTTGTGCCGACTACGACTCTGGAGACTTTGGCTAGATCTAGAGAATTGTGTAATTGGTAAAATTGGAGATTGTACTCTGAAATTTTGTAGCGATAAAATTTTGGCAAAATTTTGGTAAAATTGGAGATTGTACTCTGAAATTTTGTATTTTAAACATTAAAATATAGCAAAGATTGTCCATGAAAACTACAACATTGACAGGAGAAGGTTTTTCCACACTAGTCTAGTCGAATTACAGCCAGAGCAGTGGTTTTTGAGATGGTTTTGGACACTATTTTGGGGCGACTACGACTCTGGAGACTTTGGCCAGATCTAGAGAATCGTGTAAGTGGTAAAATTGGAGATTATACTCTGAAATTTTGTAGCGATAAAATTTTGGCCGCAGGTGGCCAGCCCTGTGACCAAGCTGTGGGCACGCCCACGGCTTGGCCACAGGGCTGGCCACCCGCAGCCCAGCCTTTAAACATTAAAATATAGCAGAGACTGTCCATGAAAACTACAACATTGACAAGGGAAGGTTTTTCCACACTAGTCTAGTCGAATTAAAGCCAGAGCAGCAGTTTTTGAGACGGTTTTGGACAGTATTTTGGGGCGACTACGACTCTGGAGAATTTGGCGAGATCTAGAGAATCGTGTAAGTGGTAAAATTGGAGATTGTACTCTGAAATTTTGTAGCGATAAAATTTTGGCCATGGGTGGCCAGCCCTGTGACCAAGCCATGGGCACGCCCACGGCTTGGCCACAGGGCTGGCCACCTGCGACCCCCTCACAGTCCAACAATACAAATAATTACATTTAAACCATATATTTTAAAACTTATTACTGATTATATTATCTACAGTATAGAAACTTACTTGTTGTTTGGCGCATCCATGCTCGCAAACACAACGACGACCCCTGTGCTCACGACCTCATGATGACCCCTGCACTCACGACCTCCCGACGACCCCAGATGCACAACCTCCTCACAGACGATCTCACGACCTCACGACCTCTGCTCCCAAGAAACGACAACAAATTTTGTAAAATGTTTCAATATCGATGTGTGGTTAATATATAAACAATCTTTCGGTCGAAAGATTGTTCGACCGAACAAATTTTTGGCCGAAAATTTGTTCGGCCGAACTATCTTTCGGCCGAAAAATAGTTCGGTCGAACAATTGTTCGGCCGAAAGAGGATTGTCGGAAAGAAAATATCCGGCCGAATAAATTTGTACACACAAATCGAGGGTACAGTTATTGCACCGTTCGATTTGACGTTTATGTTTTCGACCGAAAAATAGTTCGGCCGAAAACAATATCTTTCGGCCGAAAAAGATTATTAGTTCGGCCGAAAAAATGTTTTTCGGAATTTTGGAGACCTGATTGTCACGAAAGTGTAACCCACCTCCGTGATTTCACCCTATATCCATTTGTCAAGATAAAAATATTGAAGACATGTTGAACAGGTTTAACATACAAAATTGTAAACATGTGAGCAATCCTCTTGTAGTTGGGAGTAAACTGATAAAATATGATGAAAGTCCACTTTGAGATGCTACCCTTTATAGATCTCTGACTCTTTATAGATCTCTGACTGGAAGCCTTATGTATATGACATCCACTAGACCAGAAATTATGTTTTCTGTCGGTCTAGTTGCTAGGTTCATGCATCAACCTCAGGAGTCCCATTGGCAGGAAGCCAAAAGGATTCTCAGATATGTAAGTGGTACTAAATTTTATGGATTGTTTTATACCTCTGCTAATGATTCAAATGTTGTAGCATACATAGATGTAGATTGGGCAGGCATCTTAATTGATCGAAAGAGTACCTCTGGGTATGATTTTCTCTTTGGAGGAAACCTTGTTTCTTGGAGCAGAAAAAAGAAACCCACCGTTGCACTATCTACAACTGAAGTAGAATATATTGTTGCGTCATCAACAGGAACACAAGCCATTTGGTTTTCAAGGTTGGTGTAATACTTGGGAATGGAAGTATGTAAACCCATCAAAGCTTAGTGCAATAATCAAGGTATTATCTCCATGAAAAAGAATCAAGTTTTACACAGTAGAAGAAAACATATTGACATTCAACATCACTTCATTAGAGAGCTTGTCCAACAAGAATTTCTCTTTTTTGAATTTTGTAAATCTGAAGATCAGCTTCCAGACATTTTTACTAAGGTTCTTCCAAAGGATCGATTGGAGAAACTCAGATCACAATTGGGAGTCCTCAAACTTGACATTAAGGGGGAGATTGAAGGAGATCATGCTTGATTTTTCTGCATGTCTGTGACAACTGGAGCTAATAAGTTGGGCCTCTTCTTCAAATAACCATTTCTTCCATTTTTTGTTTTGGAATTGTCATGTTTCTCCTCCTAATCTCTACGTTTCCATTTCTATTTGTTGAATTGAAGCCCATTAAACTCTATTTATAGAGAATGTAATTTCCTCGTTAGTGGTATGTGTTTTAGTGAGTATTGTTAGTGATAAATATTTGTTACTTGTTCATTGTAACAGAGACTTATGAAATTTCGGTGTGAGAAAACAATGATACTCTATTTTTTACGGTTTTGCAATAGAGGTACTTTGTACCCTTTTTTACTATTTGGAATAAAAGGTTATGACAATGATTTCTTGAATATGATATTTGAGTTTTTTCTATTTCTCATAAGCTATAGTTGATAATCACTCATCAATTTTTCAAACAGAGTTTATTTTTCTGAATCTATATTTTTTGGGCGTGACTCCTAAGTGAGGACTTAAATCCATTTTACATATTATTCAATTATACATGATAATGTGGTCATCGATACTATAATATTTATTGTTGGGATATTTGTAAATAAAAATCTATTTTTAACTGAATTATGAAATTTTTAAAATTAAGAAAGGGTCCACTAAACAAGGCTTAAAATTAAGCTATTAAGCAAGGGTCCTAAACAAAGTCTACATGCCATCGTAGTCCCTACCTAATCAATTTGAAAATATATAATGAATAGTCAAATTTGATATAAATAAATGGAAAGGTAAGATAATCTTCATGGTGACATTGAATGTCACCCCCTACAACATGTAAAAGTTAGTCTAGAAGAAATGGTATTGGTCTCTTCGATGTTGTTTCCATTTTTGCCTGAATTAGAGGACATAAATCTTCACGAAATTACAAATTTTTGTTGTTTAGATTGCATTTTTGAATGCAGAAATGGATTCAACTTGCTTAAAAACCCTACACCACTTGATTATACAGAAATAACCACTCCAATATGCAAATTCAAGAATTTCTAGTAGGATTTTGGGCAAATATCCCTCGAAAATATCCCCCCAAAAGAAAAAGAAAAAACTTATTTCCTCTTAACATTTTTACATTGTATTAATACAAAATATATTCACATGTATAAATATGCAAATTTTTCATTCTTAAAATAATAAATTATTATAAAAAAAAATTGCACACATAAAACAACTTCTTCCTTTTTATTATAATCAACCAACGTTAAGACCAAAGTCTTTTAACTTTTTAATATTATATACATATATTAAAAAACAAATATATAAAGTGAACAAAATGCTTTTATGTATAATTTAAACTTAAAAAATCGTGTTAAACATATATATTTTCCAGACCACCCATATATATCCCCCTTAAAGATAACACTTAGTTTATTTTGAACCTTTCACTTTTACTGGCCAATTCATATCACTCATCCTTTATGTAGCTTCGTAGTTCCACATCATGGATTTTGACATGTATCGTATAGTTCCACATCATGGATTCTACATGTATTTTGCACAATAACTGAGTCATTTATGGCATGCTAATTTGCTAAGATTCCACTAATAACTCTACATACATAGTTAGTTGAAATTATCATAAGTAACAATGTTTATTATAAAAAATAAGTATAGAAAATGAAAAATGAAAAAATGTTGTTGATTAATGATCATAATTTTAATTTTAATATTTTACTTAGTCATTTTTCATGTTTTTTGAAGTGTTTTTCTATGAATATATCTATCCATTAGGAAAAATTATATCCCCGCATCACTAAAATTCACTTTTAAAGTCAAATAAAAACAAAATATTCTTGAAAATCCCCTTATCATTAATTTTGTATAAATTACTCAATAAAACAAAATCTTCCAAAAATATCCATTGTGTATCTTATTGATAGAAATAAGATAACTTTCAGATGTTGATATTTACAAATTTTGTATGAATATATCCATTAATATAATTAGGATTTAAATATATTATCACACACAAGAATAAAGTGTATCTTAAAATCAAATTGAAATGAAAATATTTTAAAACTACCCATTATAATTAATTTCTAAAATCTACACAATCAAAATGAAATCCTAAAACCAAAATCTTCTAAAACTACCCATTATCATTACTTTTCTATAAATTTCTATCAAAACCCAACCAAAATCCTAAAAATCCATATTATATACCCATTTTTACACAGAAAAGTTGCAATATAGTAATATTCATCGTGAAAGTTGGAGCACGATACTAATAGTCTTGGATGAGAGTGTATTAGGAAAAAATGTTAATTCTATTAATAAAAATTATATTCATATTTAATATGAAATGTTTTCTTGTTTAAAAAATAAATTAATAAAAAAATATTTTAAATATTAATATTTATATTATAGTTACATAAAACCATTTCTTTTGTTGATATGTTTTTAATTTAGGAAATATTTTTGGTTCATGATTATAATTATAATTTTAATATTTTACTTAGTCATTATTTTTGTAAAATCCCCTTATAAGTATTCTTACATGTGATGTAATTTGCATGATAACTAAGTCATTTATGACACATTGATTCGCTAAGATTCCACTACTAACTCTCCATAATTAATTGAATTTATTTTAAGTAAATTTTTTTATTATAAATATATATATATATATATATATATATATATATATATATATATATAAAAAGTGAACACAAAGATTTTGTGCTTAACTTTAGTGGATTTTGAATCCTTTTGAAGAGAATTCATATCACTCATCCTCTTGCACTTATGCAACTCCACACTTCACTCATTCTCAGAAGTTATGTAATTTGCATGATAACTGTGTCATTTATGGTTGGTTTATTTGATAAGATTCCTCCAGTAACTCTCCATACTTAGTGGAATTTATTTTAAGTAACAATATTATTATAAAAAATTAAGTATACAAAGTGAGAAAAATGATTTTATGAATATCTTTAACTTAAAAATTATTGTTTATTAATGGCTAGATAATTTTAATTTGAATATTTTACTTTTCATTTTTCACCTTGTGTGTAGCATTTTTCTATGACCATATCTATGCACTCCAAAAAATATATCTTCCTCACTTACCACAAGTATATCCACCACACAAACAACACTAAAATGTATTATTAAATCCAAAAGAAAACCAGAGTATTTATCATTAATTTTGTAGAAATTATTGAATAGACCAAAATCTTCCAAAAATACCCACTATCAGTAATTTTATATAAATCAGTGACATGATAATCCATAAAGGAAACAAAGAAATTCCATATAATATACAATGTTTTACACTAAAAACTTGCAAGACATGTCTATATTGTTCATACAAATAAGATAACTTAAAGTAATTTTCACTTCACCCTAAAAGAAATTACAGTACAATTCAGTACAAGAGTCTTGGATGGAAATTTCTATGAATGATAGAATTATATGTTAATATTTTAGGATTGTGTTAATAAAAACTATATTCATATGTATAAATATGCAATTTTTTCTTACTTAAAAAATAAATTACTATAAAAAATGTTTGAAATATTAATATTTATTTGGTACAAATAAAATAGTTACATAAAACAACTTTTTCCATTTATTGATAATATACAAAAAATTAATCTCAGATGGACAACTCATATTGCACATGAACAACCACCACATATTGAAGCTACCATACACCTGGTTCCTCGAACCATGAGCCAACAACTTAGGTAAGAGCATCTGGAAGCAACAACATTGTATCACACCCAATTCATCGCACTCGGTGATATTTAGTAATAGAGGAATGTTGAAAGCCTACACGAAGAAGTTTGGCAACCTTAATGCCTAGTACCTGGAGTTTAATGACCTCATAATGGCCATTATGCAACCGAGGAGTGGTGAACTAAGTCAATGTAGGGTCTGGAAACAATGTTGTTCTATCATCGACTTCTACCTAGTGCACCACTTATGTAGAAGGAAATTGGGGGTTTGTGTTCTTCATTTCAGGGAGTGGGTCTGGACATTTTCTGATAGGAATCCTACCAGACCTGTAGACATCGTGCCGCAATAGAAAGGACCCACGAAGTGTGGAAGGGAAGCTCATATTCTAGTGGGTTAATCCATCTCCTCGGTTAAGGGCATTGACAGGAAGAATTATCATGGGAAGCGGTCCAGGTCTCCCACTTACACTTCAAGAAAGAACCAACAACTAGAAAGAGGACACACCTTGGGAAGTTTGGGTTGAAAAATAGAATGGTTTGACATGTGTGTGAGTTCTATTGGCTACGCCCCAAAATATTTTCCATGCTGGACTTCATCTAAGAACCCACCTTCTAGCCCCTCTAACAGTTTTACCAGGATTATTCATGGCACCCATTCCTCGAGAAACTCAATGAAGCACTCTTTGGAAGCACCCTCTACAGTTCTTTGGACTGACAACAACGCGGAGGATTCTCAATGCATATTCAATGCCTTATCCACACTTCAACAACTGGTCTTTAAGCTTCACAATGAGGTATTTGATGTTAAATTTTGCATTGAGTTTATAGAACAACGTTTAGCCTTGGTGACAACATTCAATTACAATCCAGAATCCATGCCTTCTCATGTGACAATGGAGGCGACAATGCCTATCCTTGTTTCTCCTGGAGATAAATGAAGCAATGCTTGAAGGTCAACATGTTCTTCTTTGGGTTTTGGTCATCCTGTTTTCTATATGGTTCTCTTTAACATAACTGTTATCAGTCATGTCAGTCTACACGTCATCATTCTAGTCTTTTCTATGTCTTCTCAATGCCAATGGATATGCCAAAAAGTATATATGTCATCAATGCCACTTGACACTGACTACTTTTTTGGTCTCATAAGAACTATAGTTTTGGACAATCAACTGGAGTGGAGTTGGTTTCAAGTTATGGCGACTTACGCTCTAGTGAACAATGATCATTATGTAACATGTTTTCATTTAAGGTAATTTATACATCACTTACAAAAAAAAAAGATAATGAGCAAACATTAACACCAAAGTCTTTTAACTTCTTAAATATCTCAATGATACTTCAAGTATATACATATATTAAAAAATAAGTATATAAAGTGAGAAAAATTCTATGACCATACCTAAGGATTCCGCACAATTCAACACATGTATATCCCTCACACAACTCACAGTTTATTAAAGCTAAAACCAATCCAAAGTATTTTTAAAAAACCCATTATAAATATTATGACAGGATATGTAATTGACACAATAAATGAGTAATTTATGACACCTTGATTTGAGAAGATTCCACCACTAACTCTTCATACTTAGTTGAATTTATTTTAAGTAACAATGTTTACTATAAAAAATAAATATATAAAGTGAAAAAAATATTTTTATGCATATGTTTAACTTAAAAAATGTCATTGATTAATGGTCATATTTTAATTTTAATATTTTACTTAGCCTTTTTCTATGACCATATCTATACACTCTACATAAATATATATTCCACACCTCTTCACTCCACAGAGGTATATACCCTACAAAACCCACACTAAAATGTACACTTAGAACCAAAACCAAACCAAAATCTTTTTTAAAAACATGTTATCATTAATTTTGTAAAAATACTAAATAGACCAAAATATTCCAAAAGTACCCACTATCATTGATTTTGTATAAATTATTGAATAGACTTGTTACTACATAAATGAAGCATAGAAATGGAGCTAAAATTCCATATTATATACCATTTTTTTGGCTGAAAAGTTTATTACAAGCAAGACTCTAATGTATCTTAAAATCAAAACCAAACCAAAATCTTTTTAAACAACCTATTATGGTTAATTTTTTAGAATATCCATAGTTAAAATGTAACCCTAAAACCAAAACCAAACCAAAATCTTTTAGATATACCCATTATCATTACTTTTTTATAAATTAATGAATAGACTTAAAGCCCAAACCAAACCAATTTTTTTTTAAAATCCAGTTATCATCAATTTTATACTTAATAGACCAAAATCTTCTAAAAATAACGAGTATTAGTAATTTTGACTCACTTTCTACTGTAGAGAAAGGATGAAACTAAAAGTCCATAATAGATATATTTTTTACATTGAAAACTTGCAAGAAGCAAAGAAACTATTACACCTGTCTATGAAATACATAAATTAATATGATAGGTCACTAGTTAAAAGAAAGATACTAAATGAATACCTTCATCATGTTCAACAAGTATTGCAAGCATTTTGCAAACCCAAGTTACAGGGGAATTTGAGAATTTTGTACTGTTAAAAAAACAAGCAATTAAAGCTATTCATTTTAACAAAGAAGTTGGGAAGAACCTTTTTCTATGTGAGTTATAACAAATTATATTATGATCAAACACAAAAACAATGAGTCCCAAAAATATTGACTCTCAAATCAAAATCTACTCACCACAATTAATTAGAACAAAGGAATTCATTTAAAACTCATTGTAATCCATTAAATCTAATGCAAAATCATGTCATGTAGTATAGAAAAATCCTTTCAAAATGTATGAATCTTACTAAATTTAATTAATAACCAAAAGTGAATATATATATATATACTTGTCAGCTTAGAAAACTGAAATGGTCTTGAAACATTGAGACTTGTACATGCAAGAATTTCAATCATCAGTTGTAATTAAATTTAGCCTTAAATTAGCACCATCATCTCTACAATAAGATGTTCATTTGAATGACCAATAGCAACACAAGAAAAATAATTCAATTGTTGGAAACAATGTTAAACTGTAAAAAACACCCCCAAATCTCATAATCTTAGGTTGAGGCTAATAACTTAATAATAGCCTAAATGGGCCTAATGGTTAAGAACATGTGTTTCCTCTTAAGAATTTTCAAGTTCAAATCCAGAGGGGGATAGGGTATGTATACCTCCGTAGACTTTACCAGTCAAATCACCCATAACTTAAAACTATTATATATTGCAATTTATATATTATCATGAATCACAACTCTCAACATATCTACTCCCATAACTTAAAACTATTATATATTGAAATTTATATATTATCATGAATCACAACTCTCAACCAATGTAAATTAATTTTTTAATATTAAGAACATAGTTCCGTAAATATGGCTTTATTCCATTATTCATGGACCCACTTCGACAAAGGGATTGTATCCATTAGATAGAATTATTACTACCCTTATTTTATTTTATAAGGCAGGATTCTTAAAGAAGAGGAGATCCTTGTCAATGGCAAGAAGGTGCGTAAATAAATGTGGCTTTATTTCGTTGTCGGTGTATCCACTAGATTCTCGTAAATGGCAAGGATGTGCATGTGGCGTTATTTGGTTTTCCATGGACCCACTAGATTCTCGTGAATGGCAAGAATGTGCATGTGGCGTTATTTCGTTCTCCGCGTACCCACTTCTACTTTTGGAAAGGAAATGCGTGCATGTTGCTACCATTTCAATGGAGTAAAATATTGTTTGAAGTGGAGGTCCACTGGAAGTTCACAGAGCGATGTTGCGAAAGAGGCTGGAGGGAACATAATATGGAGTTGACTATCGAAAGGGCTTACGAATTTAACCAAATTCAGAGAGGGCAAGGAAATTAAAAACGGTAAGATATGAGAATAGCATGCACCGGCCGGCTGCTACCTCCGTAAACACAAGCCTCAAAATCCCCGACAGACAGGTTTCGCGATGCGCCTCCCGAATGAACAGAGACAAATCGCATCATTCGCAGATATACTTACTTACGGTCTACATTTACCCCATTTAGGGGATTCCCTATCACTTATTTTATCGCCACTAACCGGAGACTCGTACAGGAACAGGGACGACCGCGCCTGCCGTTTCAGCGTGCCCGCTTCCTCTATTCAATAACCCCATTTACTTACTGTTCTCTTCTGATCTTAAATAATGCATCTCCCTTTCTGGGTATATTAATCATTACCTGCTCGGATGGCAGCTGTTCTTTCAAGGTTTTAGAAATTGCTGTTATAAGGCCGGGGGATAAATCTTGTGAGATTCTGGGCATAACCTAATGCTTGAAACCCTCGCATCTAAGAACTAATTGTCCTTGTTTACTGGGAAACAGATTACATGATTTGGGAATCGGTAAGGTCCATGATTGTAGCAAGTTCAATATAGAGAACGAGACGTTGTTGATATCTGGCTGAGCACAAAAGCAGGGAATGGGGCGGGGAAAGGTAGTTGTGAGACGCATTGAAAATACTACAAGCAGGCAAGTCACTTTTTCCAAGAGGCGTAAAGGACTGATGAAGAAAGCGCGAGAGTTGGGGATTCTGTGCGATGTGGAAGTGGGAGTCATAGTCTTTTCCAGAACGGGCAAGTGTTACGATTACGCCACTTCCGGGTCAGTAATAAATATCCCATCTATCCAGTTAATTGCTCTGCTTAATATATGCTCAGTTATTATTTCTGTTTCTTTTCTTGGATCTGCATATGTGGAATTTATATAATTGAGTCTACCATGCTCTTGTAAAACACGGGAACCTAGATGTGGAGGGTTTAGTATAAATGTGGGCGCAATCTACGCTATGTTTTCTTCGCTTGAGATTTTTTATTGCAAATAGATCCGACCTACCCAGATCAGAATAACCAGCTGAATACAAAGGCGATCAATAAATGCTATGTATATTCCAAGAGGCCCGGGCTAAAGTCTAGCTAAAACGTGCCATTTCAGGTGTTTATTTTATCGGTGAATTTTCTGTCGCTAAATTCGTCAGAAATCCAAAACCCTTAGCCTGCTAGCTGCATAGTGTTTGCACTTTAATCAAATCTTACACTGAATACACAACATGATAAAACACTGCATTACTTCTCATTACATCAGTTGACAGACTTTCAGCCTTCTACATTTTTCTATTTTTCTGGTCTATTAAATCTACGCTCTCGGTCTGGCAGGCCTTCAACTTGCGCGTATTCCCTTTTGCTCTGTTGCCTATACTCTTCCTCTGTCGTATATCCCACTTGAAACGCTTTCGGTTTGCTCGTCATCGTAGCTGCATCTTCCAATGTTCTACTAATTGCGTCTTTAATTTTCATAAGTGTGTAGCCGTGATGTTTCGACAACTGCCACATTTAGGCATCCGTTCCTTCTCCACGCAGCTACTTCTTGAAATTCGGTAGTCAACACTTGTTAGCTCATTCATGCTCCTTCATACAAATATTTCTTCCATGGCCTTATTTTCGATCTGACATGTATCTGTTATGAGTCACATTTTAAAGATTCACAATATTATCTTCTCCTCCTCTTCGTTCTCGTTATTGTAAGATATGCTTTGTGCAAACCATCATTATTGTCAAACTCATCTTCAATATCACCGGGTACTCAATTACTTAGCACATTACATCAAACTCATCAACAAGGTGCATAAGAGGAAATTACGTTCTGTTAGGTGATCAATTCCGTCATATTCTCCTAAATGGTAAGAGTGCATGCGCATTAACTTCTTCACTAGTCAAGAAAACTTGCTGGAGCTTTTGCATCTATATATCAGTACAGTCCAGGATCAATCGTCTTTTGATGTTCAGTAGCGATACATCAAGATAGACAACAATAATCTATCACTGAAATCCGCTTTGGTTATGCCATGTTCAAATCGGATACATATTCATAATTCAGCGACAGTGTGTAAACATCAAGCTCGTTTTAGGCATCGAATTCTTTTTGTAACCTCCAAAATGATGAGTATCCCACATATATACAGAATCATATGGTTAATGTAGCAAACTATTTCCGTGGGAGAGAAATCACTGGAGATTTTGCGTCGATGTATCATTATAGTCCAGGAGGATATTATTTTAATGCTCGGCAGCAATACATAAAGATATACAACAATCTATCACTGAAATCTGAATTGCGTATCCCAAATTCAAATCAGACACATATTCAACTATACAGAATAGATATCAAGCTCCGTTTTACGAACTAATAGGGATATACTGTAGGCATTAATGGAGTGTATATCATAGTATCACAACAGTTATATATGTTACACAAGGAATGGACTAAAA
>ML816462.1:43631-60675 GCA_009831015.1 Picea engelmannii
CTGGTATGAGGGTTACCTTGATTGTTCCCTCTTCCTCTACTTCTTCCTCTGCCTTTCCCTCTTCTGAATGAGAACTGAGTTTGGAAGGAATTGGAGATTGACTCATCTGTGAGATGTAGTCTTGTCTCATGTGTCACCAGAGATCCAATTAGTTCATCTGTTGAGAATATTGACAGATCCTTGGATTCAAGAATGGCTGTTAGAACCATTTCAAATTTCTTGGGTAGACTTCTGAGAGTTTTCTCAACTATTCGTTGATCAGTGATGGTTTCACCAATTAGTCTGATCTGGTTCACGATGCCCATGACTCTGGTCATGAACTGATCTACATTTTCGGACTCTGTCATCCTGAGAGTCTCGAATTGTGTCCACAAGGACTGCAGTTTAACTATTTTTACCCTGTCATTTCCTTGGTAGGACGTTTTGAGGATGTCCCAGGCCTGTTTGGAAGTACCAGCGCCTGTGATTTTCGAAAAAATCGAATCATCCACAGAGTTCTGTATCCATAATTTTGCTTTGTTTTCTTTGGTCCTCAGAGTTGCCTAAGCAATTCTCTGGGAATTTGTCATGGCAGTGAGGACAGCTGGATCTGGTTCCACATAGCCAAGATCCATTGGTTCCCATCATTTTTGTGCTTGCAAGAACGACCTCATTCGAAGAGACCAAAATTCGTAATTCTTACCGAGGAGAATCAGACCCTGAGTCGGGCCGAGATTGCTGGTCGACGCCATTTAAAAAAAATGATGAAAAAATAGAGGGAAAAAAATTCGTATTTACCTCCAATCTCAGAGATTGTCGATTCGTCGATGGTCGATGGGAGCTTTTCGGGCTTTTGATGGCCCTTGGTCTCCTTGCAATGTGACCACGCGCTTTAATGTTAAGGTGCTACGAGCTTTTCCCGTTCTTTGACTTTCAAATCGCCGAAACGCGAAAAAATCACCTTTGGACTTTTCAACGGTCCAGATCTGCAGTGATCGGACGGTCCAGATCGTATCGAGATATCGCGAATCGAGATTTAACGATTTCTGATGTCAAGGTTTTTCTGTGCCTTCGATTCCCGATCGTTGATTTTCCGATGGCGTTGTCGTATCGGGACTTTTCCCGATGGCTCCGATCTGTGACACGCGTCCTCAACAAATGGACGGTTGTGATCTCTCCTCGTGATTTCGCGATATGTTATGTCCCGGACCTCTTGTCTCCAGGATCCGCGAAATGCCGAATCCCGAAAAAACCGATGAAGTTGCTTATCGGGACTTTTCCCGAAAGCTTCGATCTCTGTCACGCGTCCTGAACAGATGGACGACTAGATTTGCGTTGGGGATTTCACTAAAAATAAAACCCGAACACTCGTTCTCAGGTTTCCCGATTTGCCGAATCCCGATATGCCGATGAACTTTCTTATCGGGATTTTTCCGATCTTTCGGATTTACGCCACGCGTATAGGATAGATGGACTGTCTTGATGCGTCCTCGGGATATCGCGACATGCGCTGCTCCAAATCTCTGTCAACGTGAAACCCCGAATGCCGATACGTTGACGGTGCCCTTGATGTCCGCCACATGTCCGGTAAAAAATGGACGGCTGAGATCTTATCAGGATTTCGCGTATCGCGATTTCGTGAGTTGCGATGTCAAGTTTCTTTGACAAATTGAAACCCTGAATGACGAAATGCCGACGGGCTAATCTGCTGCCACCTGTCCTGTGAGATGGACGGCTGTGATGGTTTTGGGATTTCGTGATTTCGCGTATCGGAGTTTTTGGAGAGCAGATTCTTTCGCTCCTCCAACTCCCGATTCCCAATTTTGCGATGGGATAGGATCTTGCCACGTGTCTCTTGATCGGACGGTCAAGGTGACGTCGGGATTTCGCGACTTCACAAGTCGAAATCACTCCTGTGCATTGCAGAGGACTAAACCTCGTGCACCTTCTCGCTGATCCAACGATTGTCGGTCCTTTGCGCAAGATCTGACGGCTGAAATGCGTTCGCCTTTTCCGTGCTCTCCTTCTTCCGTTCTAGACTGGTTTCCCGCCTCGGATCTGTTCGCAAGATGAATATTTACAGCCTTAATGGATGTTCTTTGCGTGTTTGACACAATCTTGCCCGAATTTAACAGAATTTTCTCCTGTGGAAGAAAAGATTCGTGAATCTTTCAAATATTTGAAAGAATTTCACGAATTCTTCGTTCTGTGCTTCAATCTTTAATAGATGTGAGGGAAATTTTTGAGTTCTTTAAAATTTCTCGCCTCCTCCGGCTTTTCTTCGTCAATATTTGACGATTCTTGAAAAGATTACAAGAATCTTTACTGTTTCTTCTTCTGTGTTCTCTTCGTCTAGGATCTTTCGAGCGTTGTACGCTCTGCTTCCTCCGCAAGCTTCTTACGGTGATCTTTAAAGAGTATTGCAGACAACTTTCCAAACCTTGTGAAAAGTTTGTTTCGCGTTCTCTCAAGATGTGTGTAAGCTCTGCGTTGTGAGGATTGTGTGGCTCTCCACACTGTGTGAAGAGGCTTACTGCTGACACTCTGATACCATGATAAATTGTGGAGCAAAGAGAAAATGCAGAGAGAAGAGAATAGAACAGTGTATTGAAATGTATGAAGAAGTACAGAACTCAGAAGATGGTTACAATGTAAGATGGTTGAGCTATATATGCTCAAGCAAGACGAAAATAGAAAGTACAATTGTCCAGTACAGCTGGCAGTGTATAGTCAGACTGTTGAGGGTACAATATATTTAATAGGAGAGACCGCGAAGGAATGTGCTGCCCAATCTGGTGGAGGCAGCAGAGATAAGGAATCCGGGAACGAGTCGAGAGTATTTTGCGGGAAGACTATTCCAGTGAGAGATCAGAGCTTGAATCTATCCTAGGCAGAGGAGAGAGACACCATGCTGCATCAGAATTCGTTGACGAAGATATCTGTCACGCTTTTGGGTAGAAAGGAGGCAATATATCATGGTAGGGTTTCTACCCCACACTTAAGAAGTTTTTTTTTTCATGTCACATTGCAGGTCATCGTGGAGGATATGGATTGGTATGCCATTCGGTTTGTGATATGGAATCTAGGGAGAAACCATCTCTTCTCGTTGCAAAGGACACGGGCCTGTGATAGAGCTGCCTATGTGGAGAAGTCTCGAGGAAAAACATTCTATCACTGTACAAAGAATTAAATTTGTCAGTCGTAAGAAGTAAATCTGTATGTCATCTGTCGGTCGTTCGTTGGAAAGGAGACCGTGGATCTGAGAGGATAGAGAGGGTTGACTTGGAAGTGATGACTCGTGAAAAGGAAGAGCCCAACCATCAAAAGGAAATCCACAGCGTGAAGTATATTTTCTGTCCACAAAAATCGAGCCACAACTACGGTGTCCAAGGATCGAATCCCGCAGAGATGTAAAGTAGACTAGTGTGCGTGTGAGGAGAGTACAACCCGCAAGGGAGAATTCTGTGTGCTCACGCTGTCTTAGAGGCGGTTACTCTCAAAATTCTGTGGTTTTTGATTGGGATTACCATTGTGTGCTACTATGGTGTGTGAATCCTTGATTGATCTGGTTGAGGGTAGCTTGTTCCTGTTGTGTAATTGTTTCTACGAAGTATCACGTGATTGTGATATCACATGAAAGAGGAATCGTGGTCCTCATCACTGGAGGTGTAGGTGGAAAAGGGTTTATGGGTCATGGGAGGTGATCAATGTGCAAGTGCAGATAGTCAAGCGATAGGACGAGGATAAAGTGAATGAGTGTTGGTAAAATAAGCAATACGTGATGGTGGACCACTGAAACTCCATTGTAAATGGGCCAGGACGTGAGCATGTGTCAAGTTGACTTGGTCAGATTAAGGTTTTGACCGCAAAGTTTGAGGTGGAGCATGAAGGTGTCTAGGTTAGAAAGGTGGGTTTATATTTTTTTATAAAAATGCTGATGTGTTTAGAAATTTGTGGTAAAAAGAGTATTGGAAGGTCAATCAAGTGTTTGAGAATAGATGATGGAGGCAGGTTCACATCCTTGGAATTTGAATATTATTGCAAGGAAGCAGGGATCCAGGGGTTATGTTTAGTAATTCTCAATTGTACCAAGAGTTGTGGGCAGAAGTGGTCATGCTATATGGTAACTCAATCATCATCAGTTGCAAAACAATGGAAGATTCTAGGAGAGGTATGAACATCTCATATTGTGATTACTCAAATGTGGAATTTTTTGGTTGTGATGCTTATGCTCTTATTAGCATTCTAACTAGGATCAAGATCAAACAAGTAGATATTTGTTGGTTATGGTGATGGTGTTAAAGGATACAAATTTGATCCTACTTCCCATAGAATCATCATTAACAAAGATGCATTGTTTGATGAATCTCCTCTCATAAAATCAGAGATAGTAAAATATGAAAGGTATAGAGCATCACTGGTAGCTGAAGGGTATTTGGAAGGTATTGATTTCCATGAAATATTTTTACCAGTTGTTAAGCTTATTTCTCTTCATGTTGGGTTAGCACTAGTTGTGTTACTTGATCTTAAGTTAGATCAACTAGAATTTAAAACAATTTTACATGGAGTTTTGGATAAGGAGATGTATATGGAACAACCAGAAAGGCTAGTTCATGATCACAATAGAATGTTTTTTTGCAAACTCAAGACTTCGATGTAGGGCCTGAGGCTCGAGCATGAAATGGTACAAGAGTTTGATTCCTTCATGGTGAGCCAAATTTTACAACAAGTGAGTATAACCATTTTCTTTATGGTATATTCATCATCTTGGTGTTATATGTTATGCTTGTAGCAAGCACAAGCATGGTTGAGAACAACAGGTTGGCTCAGTTGGCTAGGACATTTGATATGAAGGATCTACTAGAAACTTAAAAAAATATTGGTCATGGAAATACACAGAGACAATAAAGATGGTACGATTTGGTTATCATAGAAGAAGTTTGTAGAGAAGATACTTAGGAAATTCAATATGAATAATGTGAAACCAGAAAATATCCCTTTGTCTCTCCATTGTAATCTTTCTTCAGGGTTATGTCCTAGTAATGAAGAAGAAAAGAGTTATATGTCTTGTGTATCATATCCTAGTAGGAAATTTTATGTATGCAATGAAATGGTCATATATTTCACATGAAGTTGGTGTTGTAAGTGGATACATGGAAAATTCAAGTAAAGTAGTGAAATGGGTGCTTCATTATTTTATTGGCATGATTATCACCTACAACGGTTGTAGTGATTTAGTCTATGATTATGTTGATTCATAGGTTGCGGGAGATTTGGACAACATAAGATCTACCTAAGGTTATGTCTTACATATATGTAAGGATCTATTGGGTAAGTTTGGAAAAGTGTAGGTTAAAGTGTTTTGTGGTAGTCAAAGTGGTGTGCACTAGACTAATAGTCCAACATATCAAAATGGGACAAGGCATCATTTTGTAAGAAAAGTTAATGATGGAGGTGGAGTGGTCCATACTCAAGCAAATTATGCAGACATGTTCACGAAACAAATATTGTTAGAGAAGCTTATGTGGTATTTGTTTTTTTTGTCTTGAAAAGAAGGTGATGAACGTTTTCAAGGTGGATATTGTTGGAATGTGACAATTAATTGACCTAAATTAGTTTAGTTGGTTCATGGTGGTTTCTCCAACAATATTTTATTGAAACTATTTAGCAAAGATAGGATTCATCAGTTTTGAAATTAATGCAAACAATTTACGTAATTGTGGGAGAAATGGTTTAAATATGTATACCTTAGAGGAATATATTGTGTCAAGGTTGCAATCCTTCTCCTGAGTTATATTGTAAATACCCTTGATTGAACAATAAGAATACTAATTGGCATTCTCCCGTGAATGTTTCCCTGTTAAGGGTTTTACCACTATATCAATGTGTAATCTTTGTGTGTTTTTCATTGGTCTTTTGTTCTCTACTATAAACTCATTCTCTATGGGGTCAGGGGCCCAACAATATGGACAATATTTTTTCTTTCTATTAATTCTATTTTACAATAGTGATTAAACCTTCATGTAATGTAGGACCCCATGGTAGAAAAAGAGTTGGAGGGTGTTGTTTGGGTGTTAAGGAGTGCATCACTAATGGAACCAAGTGCAATGTACAATAGAGAAAGTGTGGGTTGGTATGAGATTTGGGAAGTCGAAGTAAACCCAAGAAAGTAGTGCACCGAGTGATAGTAAAGTAACTCTAATATGGTCCAAGTGAGATTTGGAATTTACTTGGAAGAGTGACTCATTCGTGAAAGGAAGGCTAGTCGTCCCTCTTCCCATAACAAGGGAAGAAGGTGAAAGTGAAGAGATTGGAAGAGGATGAAACATGATGGATAAAGGGATCAAACAAATTGACCTCCATACTAAGGCACGGGAAGTGGGCACACTCTACAAAACAAGTTGCAATCTAATGATGTTAGACCAAGGGAATGAAACAACTAAAAATGTAAAGTAAAACCACGGGATACGTCTCAAAGTACTATTCATATTAAAGGCATAGATAAAGAAACCACGTGCACCGTGAAAAGCATTTTTCACTGTGATTTGAAAAGAATAGAAGGAGACACACTCATAAGGCCAAGGATTGGATTTACTATGATTTATAAGAGAATCACAATCTATAACCATAAAACATTTGTATACACATGCTAGATAGCACTCGATTGAAGGAGACATGGTGAATTTGTTGAGGCATCAACATCGTGTATTTGTGTTGGTAGACGAGCTTCGTGCATCAATAGAGTAGAAATAAAAGGGTGACTAGATATGCCACCACTCAAGTTAGGGTGGACAAATACCCTAGTACCTCATTGCACGATGAACCCATATTGTGTGTCCTAGATGCCCCGAGACTTGACATGAGATAAGCCAACTTAGGTGAAGATGCGATGTTAGAAAAAAATATATTAGGTAACCATAAAAGACCATACCACATTGAGTACTAACCAAGAGAATTATGTCTCTTAAGTTGGTCTAACCACAATATTTGCGGAAGAGGATGGGATCTTGGGATAAGTATGTCCTACCATGAAAATTCATTCGAATCTCTTATAGGGGAAGTCCATCGATTGCGCCAACATATGCGCAAAGAAAGGTCCTTAAAAATACGGAATTAGAATCATAGAATCAATAAGCATTATGTTAGGACTCTAGGATGTTTGCATAACAAAAATAAGTAACCCAGAAATGTGGCCTTGAAACTTATGCGTCCGGTGATTGTGCATTTTGTAGAGAACTTCTGCCTGGATTTGGGCCGTCAAGGTAAACCAAGAAAGTTGGGAACATGAATGATACAATGTATACAATGAGAGAGGGAAATCCATACAGCCGATGTGAAGAAACGACAGGGAAATACTTGTTAATTGATGGACTGGAACTATGGGAGAAATATATCGGTCATGTTGTTGTGGAGTGTAGCATATAATTGTTTTCTAAGTGGCTGCTTTATGTGGAACAATGTGGCTTTAGAGGTGACGATTTTTAGAGGATGCAAAACAGTTATAATGTCGGAGTTGTCGGAGTTGTGGCTTGTAATTAAGAAAAGGTAGATTTTATCATTTTATATGAAAATCAATTAATTTTGTTGACGTTAATCATCATCAATGTAGGAGATGTGTGTTGTAATAAATTTTACGTTTAATTATTATAATAAGAAACATATCATATCAATAAATTTATAAAAAAAATAAAAAAAGAGGATAAACAAGTAATATTGTAATATACATTTGTAACCAAGTTAAAAAAAAGAGAGGGGCCATTTTATCTAAGCATAAGGAGTATAGTCTCTGAGATGTAGGTCAATTGGTGACGGAGTGTATTGTTAAGGTGCTCCATGATGTTAAAGTCATCGGTTCGAAACTTGCGGGGACAAAAAATCTAGCCATATTAAGGGTTGATGTGGCTCAGGCCGAGTGCGATCCCCAGGTGATTTTGATGACTTAGATACCCTTAAATCGCAGTTTCTTAACCACAAATTAGTCTCACATATCATGAACAAACTAAAAAACAAAAAAAAACTTTAAAAATACAAACACAATAACACAATTGTTTATCTAGAACCCAAAGTAGTATTGGTCAACGATGAAAGGACTATTACTTTATGCCACCCATCATTCTAAAGAAAAAGGGAGAGCAATTGTACGTGTTTCTCAATGTATATGTTAAGGCCAACAAAGAGGGTCACTAGATTGATAACATTTACGAGGGTGTACATACTTTGATAGAATAGACCGTAAGCCAAGGCAATTCCAATAGGGTTAATAACCTTTGTGAGGGTGCACATACTTTGACCGAATATGCCATAAGTAAAAAAGTGTCGAATTGGTTGTTGCGTGATCCTGTCTGCATCGGGTCTAATGGGAAACTGAAAGAGTTCGATAACAAAGAATGATGCACCCTCAAGTGTGATATTATCTCGAGACCGAGGGTGTTGTGTTGCCATAAAAAGGGGTTATGGCAGTTTTTTATAGAATCCCCATAAACAACAATATCTTGAGTTCATAAACCTCTTTGAAAACAACATCATTGTCATCCTCTCATGAAAAAAATATAGATCTTCTCTACGGATGGGATGGGATTACTATCTTCTCTATGCCAAGAACATTCTTAGTCTCTTAGAAAAAAATATAGATCTTCTCTACGGATGGGATGGGATTACTATCTTCTCTATGCCAAGAACATTCTTAGTCTCTTAGTGATAATGGAACATGATCATGAATATATTATAAATGTCTAACCAAGATGTGTTGAGTGTGCATTTATTTGAGGATGAGAAGTTGTCATTATATCAGTACAGATTGGAAAATGGTAGTCTCAATCCCATCAAATTCCATCAGCATCAAATTGTTATAGAAGTGATGACATGTATAGACAATTTAAAGTAATATAGAAGCAAGTTGAACTTGGAATGGGTATGATAGTTCTTGCATCATGGTGGTTGTTGAATGATGTTAGGGTCCTAACCCGCACATAGGTAGATCAATATATTTGGATGTAATAAAGATCAATATTAATAAGGCATTTCAATAAAATAGAATAAGGCGGATGTAAGAAGACCTAATAGAAGCTTCCACTTCTAGAAGGATCTTCCTCTAGATGCTTCTCTTGATAGACATATTTAGTATAAATAAGGGTCGAGGGTATGAAAACCCTAGCTTGGAGATTATTGTAATAGAGCGTTGCTCGACTGGAGGTTTCCCCCTCAAAGAGGCCCATGAACATTTCTTTCTGAATCAAAGTGTTATTTATGTTACTGTTCTTATATCATTTATGTGTTATTTTGGAGATTATGCTGGTTATATTACTGTTATTCTGCCATTTCTAGCATTTTATTTATGTTCTGCATATTTAATATATCTGGTATCTTGCAAATGAGGTAAGAATTGATATGTGGGAAAGATGAAAATGATAGAAAGTGCCAGAGGTTTATTAACAGGAGCAGCGAAATACAATCAATACCCAGAATAAATGGATGCTAGGAAGAGCAAGAAGGGTTGATGTTTTATTACTAATTAAATGGAATGGAGGGTTGATGTTTTATTACTAATTAAATGGATGATGAACACTCTATTAATAAACCAAGCAATCAAAGAACACCAATGTAGGAAACATTTTCTAAAATGTATACATATTATACACTAATTTCTATTGGATTTTACGAACAATTACAAAATTAGAGTGCTTAAAGTTGACCATTTAATATTTATCGTTAAAATATAATAAAAAAATAAAACTTTAATAAATTATTATTAAAAAATAATTTTAATAGATAAATACCTTCCATTTATCTTAGGGCATATCATGTTTTAATGGGAATCATAAAGAAGTTGGAAATAAGAGGTGATGAGTCTTGAGTGAAGAATTTGAATAGATCTATTTTGTGATTTTATTGTTGGGAGTGAAACTTTTACAAATGAGTAGATTAATACATTTTTATTCATTGTAGTTTAGAGAAATTCTTAATAAACTATGAAATTATCTAAACAAGAAATGTAATGACCATATATTTCATGGAGGGCTTAAATAGGAAATCCTATTATGAGTGATTAAGAATATATTTGATAATTTTACCTCAAAACTCAAGCAGTATACGATAACCCACATTTTTTAAAGTACATGTATAGTAGATATGTAAATATTGTGATCAGTGTACTCGTGATAGAAAGACAAGGGGTAAAAACAATGTTGTTAAAGATATGGTACCCACAATATTTAGTTAAAATAAGGGTTATTTTATTTAGAAAGGGGTATTAACAATAAATTTTTGAGAGCTAAAAATTGAATTTGGAGTATTTTTTAATATAAGATGAATGCACATGCTATACCATAGGTTTACTAAGTGAACGGTGTGGTAAGGACAATCTATCTAAGAAGAAAATTACCGCTTGGTGGATGAGATTACCATGTAGCACCATTTAACAGGAAACTGCCCCCCTCACCACCAAGGAAGACCGATCCACAATAGAAAAAAAAAGTATTTCTCCTATGGTGTGAAGAGAATAAGTCATTAAAATTTTCACTAGGGAAATGCAACCCTGTGGAGATCCCCTCCCTTCACCAACTTCTTCATAACGAGGTGTAACTTCGAACATAGGAATTCCCCTCATATTTGTTCATGAACACAAACTATAGAGACAATTTGTGCCCAAGATGATAAAGTAGAAGAGAATAAATATCTTTGGATACCACCCCCCATCCTCACCCCCTCAGTCATATCTTTACTAATCCAATTATGTATATGTATAACATTCCAAGATAAAATATTCGAGGAAAGTGAACATAAGAGGGTGTGGCTACCAAGCTCTTAAAATGAAGTTAAACCAATTAGTCCTTTTCAAGGAATTCAACAAGACTAAACCAAGGTCATAAATAAAAAGGAATAGAAACCTCCAAAGTATTCCTTTAAGTACATGACAAGGTCATCTGCAAGACATGTTTTTTTGAATTTAGGTGTTTGTATTATAATAGAAATTCAATTTGTGAGAATCTACTCTACTCACTCTTAGTTGAGTTGTGGCATCCCCAATTTTAATCACCACAAATTATAATTTAATTGTATAAGTTCTATTTAGGATGGTGAGATGATATGATTGGGGCGAAGAGATCATATCGATAAATATGGTCGGGGGCCAAATTGTATATTATGTACATCGAAATAATTAATAAAATAACAATTGTTAATAACTGTTGGTTGCGATATTGATACGGATTTTATGAGCATAAAGAAATGACTACATATTATTAACATGTGCTTAACAGAAAACAACAGAGATATAGTAAAATTGGTTTTCTATTCAATAAAGAAATAAGCTCAAACTGTAAAATGCAGCGGAAACAAGCTTGCTGGAATGGTGGTGGCTTATCTGTGAGAAGAGATGTGACGACTGGGCTCATTCCCAAGAAGATGATTACAATGAGGCTCTGAAGGCATTTTTACAATAAATAGGAATGCCAAAAACCCTAGACATCCAAAAACCTAACCCTAGGAGATGAAGCGCCAAAAGTCATGTGGGCCCCATTTGGGTAAGTTAGTACATCAACTTCCCAGGGTCGTAACTTTTGCACACGATCTTCGTTTTAGGCGTATGATTGTTAGTCAGAAAGGTATCGTTGACGAGATTCATTGTGGGGGAAATATTGAAGGAAACTTCGTATGTCTCCCTGTTTTCCTAAAAAAACATCGTTTAGGGCCTCAAAACGACTCTAGAAGTGAAAAACTGCTAAAAATAGTAAATTACCAAAATTGCCAGAAAATTGTTTTGAGCCAATTGGAAAAGATGGGTGGCCACCGATATCCACCTGGATCAGATACATAAGGGATAGTAACATTGGGGGGATATTATTTCACAAGAGAGGGGGATAAAGGGGGATCGAAAGGGAAACTCGTGTCATTTTCTTGAGTTAATGTGCCAATACCAAATAATCCTTCCTTCTACTTCTTAGACACTCAATATTTATTTTATGTAAGAGGGTGGGTGTGAGAGGTCACATCCCATAGTTATTTGGAGGAAGGGGTTGAAGAAAAATCAACATTAGGGAGGGTGAGAGTAAACTTACTTAGTTTTATTAGGCAAAAGGGAAATTTGGATGGAAAAAGAAGAGAGTTTTTACATTTTTTTTTGGAAGCAAGGGATGAGTTGAGTTTTGGGAAGAGCACTATCCATGTTGTTATTGAAGGAAATCATTATTGGGTTTTATTTATGCTAGAAATGTGGTTTGTGTTCTTGTAAAAGTGGATTGTTTTCTTCTGGATCATTTTCCCATTGAGGAAATGGATCAAGAGCCTTGTGAAGGTGGTTGTGAGAACTCATGGAGAAGTTGAGAATTCTTGGACTCCCCAACTATGATATTCTTGGCCAACTGAGTGCACTAGAGCTCTGGACTCTGGAGGGAAGTGGGAAGGCCCAAGGGACTGCATGGCAAAGAAGGGGGATCCCATTCCTTGTGTTGTTCTAGTTGTTGGGAAGATAGGTGGTGGATTGGAACTACTATTGGATTATAACTTGGGTTTTGGGATGCTAAATGTAGAGAGTGGATAGCCAATAAGGAAAAATGTCCTTGTGGACTCATAGCTCGAGCTCAGGGGTGGCTTGCTATTGAGATAAAATGAATAGCAAGCCTATCGCTAGAGGAATGTCCTTCATGTGTAGTTAATTGGTTATCTTATAAATAGATAAATCTTTTGTTATATTTATTATATTATTTCACTGTGTAAATGGTTTTATATGAATGTTGTGTGCTTGTTGTTTTGCTTGAACAATTGCATTCATGTTTTAAAATATGTTCTTAGATGCATGTTAAATTACAGGCCTGTTTCCCCTTGATTATTTTATGTGTATGGAGTGTTTTAAATTGTGTGTTAATAAAAAACTATGTTACATGAGAACAAGAATAAAAAAAGAAAAGGAACACATGTACTCTTTCCCCTTATTGGGAGAGGGGATATGAGTGGACCACCTATAAATATGGATGATTTTGATATTTATCATAATGTAGTACTAGAGGGGTCGACAATTGAATTCCCACAATGGAATCACTTATTATATACACCAAATGTGTAAACAATTTAAATTCAAACAAGCAATCCACACATAGTCTATTATCCAATTAAAAACATAGAAAAGTCATTCGTGAGTAGCTTAGTAAACTTCACTGAATTAATGGAGAATGCTACCATTTTTTATTACATTCCCAGAACCACTCAAAGGTTTTTGGATCATACACAAACAAGAACTATAGAAATCCTAAACTATAGAGAGAAAAAGGCCCCCCTTACATCAAACTCTCAATTATTTAAATTATGAGGTGATAATTGCACGATTCCAACCTTACTTCATTTCTTTTCTTGGGGTAACTTAAAATTTTATATAATTAATGCCACATTTTCATAGCTATTAATAACCTCCACGAATTCCAAATGTAGCAAAATTTTTGGGGTTTGAATATTCAATGTCAAATTCAAAAAAATGGAAACATGGAAGGAAATTTCATCTTTTCTAGCGTTCTTTATATATGGATTAGATGTATCCCATTAACCTCCATTTTTTTTATAATTTTTGTGGGATAATAGAGGCATTAATGTCCTATACAACATAGAAAAATTTTAAAATCTAATTCTAGTAATTTAATATGTGCTAGTCAAAACACTAAACCTTTGCTATTGTAAAAAACAAAAATTGTGAGTGTTGGTTCAAGATATATCCACATTATTTAAAATCAATATTTTTTAATGAAATTTGGTTGAACCATTAGAGGAAAGTATACTCTATAAAATACCTACATTTAGACCTTAAATACAAGATATGAGAGTGTGTTGATCACAATATCAAATTAGTCATTATCAAATATCTAGAAAAACATAAAATAAAACCAAAAAAAATAGAAAATCGAGAAAAATTCAAAATAAAATAAAATGAACTCGAAAATATTTTTGGTTTGTATGATTCAACCTAGGGATGTTGCTACATGAAACTCCCCTAGTTTAAAATAAGTTAACATATTTCTCACAAGGTTTCTAATAAATCAACAATTACTATATGTTTGAGCTTCTTCTTCTCCACATTCTAAACAACCCTCTATTCTATCTTCTCCATCTGCAATCATTCTTCATCATTCCACTCCTTGACTCTATAACCTTCAATTATAGGAAATATATCATATCTACCTTAATACTTTTAAAGTTCTGTGATTCTACATTAACCAACATCATTATAACTCGCCACAACTCAAATCCAATGATTCTTACTACCTCAAATTGCTTCCTCTCCATGGTGTTTACAATGTTCTCATCCTCCCTCTTCTATTCTATCACGACTTTCTCAATGGAAAACCACTAGTATTATTTTGCTCAAGCATCTCCTCATTATGTTATTCTTTGGCTATAACCACTATGCTTCTACAAACTTACTACAACTCAAATCCCCAATGATTCTTACTACCTCAAACTAGTTCCTCTTCCTCATGTTTAACATAGGTCCCCATCCTCCCTCTTTTATATTATCACGACTTTCTCAGCAAACACAGATAATACTCTCTTCTCAAACATTTCCTCATTGTGTTCTTCTTTGGCTACAACCATTATTCTACTATAATCATCTCTTGACTCACTTTACATATCTACATTCAATTGTGCTTCTTGTCTTTTACATTGAATCAAAATCTATTGTCACAAATGATGCTCCATCTTGAACACATCATGTCTTCCCTCATTTTTATCTTCATCTTCAAGCTTTACTTTACACCATTTCTACACTACATCTTCACCTCAACATGGCTGTTCCATCTATTCATTTGTTTGTTCCACTTGTTTTTTTTCTTTCATTGCACATTACATGATATTTGAGGATAGATGGATTCAAATAATATATGGAATCATCATTTGCATAGTTTTTTCTCATATAGTCTTTCTTGAAAGTTGAGAGGTTTTGCATGGATAGTGAGTTATCAAGGGGTTCCATCCAAAGCCAAGTTAGCAAAAAAAAAAAGAGCTTTTTGATGGATTTTGTTTTACATTGTACCAATCAGAGACAATGACTTGCATAGCCTCATTTTTGAGATTCTAAGTATGCCAAGAAACATTGAAATTGCTTGAGGATCAATGCTAACGGGTTCTTAGGGAGTGTTTGTTGGCACATTGCTTTATTTAGTGATTGATGCACTCATGTTTGTCTAGGATTTGTATAACTTTAGTGTAAGGCTATCTTTCCTCGTGAAATTAGCATATTATCTTTTTTTTTAACCTTTCATCCTTTTTGTTTTTTACTTTTCAAATATATCTTTTAGTAATTAAAATTTCTACCTTTTATTTTTTATTTTTTACATTTCAATGATGTCTTCTAGTAATTGAGATATAGTTATATATGATTCATGTAATAATTAAGATATAGTTATATATGATTTATATATGTGGATTTTTAACTTTTAAATTATGTCTTTTAGTAATTAAGATATAGATATATAAAATCTAGATATGTGAAAAAATATGTGAATTTTAAATTTTAAATTATGTCTTTTAGTAATTAAGATATAGATATATATAATTTAAATATGTGAAAAAATATGGTTTGAGATGAGGTTTTCACCTCACTTTTTTTTTTTTTTGGGGAGAGTTGAAAATAGACCTATCTTATTTAAATGGATTTTATATGGACAAATATCAACACACGTGTCAGAATAGCCTGACAAGTAGCGAGATATTTATAATTTAGTTCTTACTGTTTTCAGCATCATCCTTTTGGTTGCGACTACCAATAAATTCCTGTCTTTTTTTCAGACCCTTTCAAACCAGCCAACTATATGCATTTTATAGAAATCTACCATTTTTATAGTAAAAGCACAATATGCAAGTTATAAGGGTTTCAAATGTTCCAGGACACCGAATAAAGGCATTGACATAAATATCGATATTAATATTGCACGCTGTTGCGTTGGGTGCCGATATTCAGAGAAGCTTCTAAAAGACATAGATATCAATGAAAATCAAACTAACGGTTTCCCGCGAAAGGTTTTCTCTCGACATGAGTGGTAAAAGTTATTGCACGTAGCTTCCGTTATAGGAGTGCAGGACTGTTATGGAGTCGATGTGCAATAAAAAGAAAATGTATGTTGATATACCCTGCATAGCAAATGAAGCATTGAATATTTATGTAAGACCTTTAGGTTGAGGCCATGGCTACATAATATGTTATCCTAGCCAGTGCGACCCTCCAAACAAACTTTGCGATTAAGCAACCTGCACTTCTACTGTATAATGCTAAAAGACCTGGAATATGAAACATTAACTATCCTTGGAACAGATTTATTCCAGGTACACTGAATATTTGCCAATGTGTGTTTTGCATTATCAAGCAAGGGGAGAGCTCAAGGCTCTCTCAATTTGATCTAGAAACCATAATGAGCTGTTTTTCTTAGGAATCTGTACATCTAATAGAAAAGCACAAGTCCAACGTTGAAAACAATGTGTCGGCATAATTTACAGATGCACCCATTTCCCACATACCTAACATTGAATAAATCTATCAATCTATTTGAACATCCAATTATCTTTTCTCAAGTAAAAGATTTGTTAGTCCGTGTCTGCTCTAGATTCGTTGCCCTTAAGACTCCCAAATGCCATCTTCATTGTATGTGGTTAAAATTCTTATACACAAAGTGCGCAGAAATCAACTATCTTTATGCACAAAGTTCACAGGAATCAACAACCTTTTGTTTGAGTTGAGTGAATATCATCTTCGCTTTAGGTTTCCATATGAAGGAGAGGAATGGAAGTGGGAAAAACGATATAACAATAGTATTGTGCTGCAAATGATTTTTATTAAAAGTAGTCAAATAGGGTCTCGAAAGGGAGGCATACCTTGCAAGTTTCAAGTGATTAGAGTGTTAAGAAATGATTGATAGATGTGAAAAAGTAAGAATAGAGTGTTCGCTGATGATTGATTGATAGAGTTAGAGAGTAAGAATAGAGTGTTGATAGATGATTGAAACAGTGATAGAGTAAGAATATAGTGTAGGTAGATAACCTATAGAGTCTAGAAAAAGTATATATATATATATATATATATATATAT
>ML816462.1:60786-120346 GCA_009831015.1 Picea engelmannii
TCAACATGATGAAATAGAGAACTATCTCTTCTATATAGTATTTAAATTTATAATTTGGTATTAGAGCTCGCTGTTATATTTTCTTATTCAACATGATCAAATAGACAACTATCTCTTCTATATCCTATTTAAATTTATAATTTGGTATTAGAGCTTGGTGTTAGAGGGTGTGTAGAATATGTGATGTGGAAGAATGTTAAACTCCGTCGAGAGATACTTATTACACAATATTGAAATCATCGGAGCTTAGATTTTCCTTATTATCAATCGCATAGGTTTATATATCTATTATAATAACAGGGTTTTAATATACTAACAAAATTCTAAATAATTAACACAAAGGAGATTACATAATTTAACCTTCCCCTTTAACCTCAAGTGAGTGACAATTCCTAAGTGTTGTCTTTAAAACTCAAAAACAATTCTTCCCAATGGTTTGGTGAAGATGTCTAGCTTATCTCTAGATTCACAGAAATGAAAAATGTCACCATTGTTGACAAGGTCACAATGAAATGAGGTGAAACACATGGTTCTTTGACAATGCAATTGTTGAACTATTGCAGTAGCTCCTATGTATGCGAAATATATTGAGACAATGGGTTGCTCCTTAGAATCCCATGAGATCGAACTTGTTCCTAAATGGAAAACATATTCTAAGGTGTTTTTTCTATCACTGTCTATGTATCCTATAAGTTTGTTGTATTCAAAACTTGTTTACCATAATCCATAATCAGTTATACTTGCAATATCCCTTCAAACTATTTTTCCAACTTTTCAGTGAGAGTCCCTAAAAGACTCCATAAATCTTGAAATGAAACTAGTTGTGTTAGAAAAACAGGATCACGGAGCAATAAAATAAAAAAAATGTGGAAATAAAACACATAAGATACACAATACAATAGAGACAAAGATATACGTGGTTCACCTAGTGTGGGCTACGTCCACCAGAGAAGTTGTCAGGTCCTTCCTTTTTATTATCTAACAAATGAAGAGATACAACCTAAAACACACATGTTGTAACTTCATCTTCTTTCTCTCACAGTCTTCTCTCTCATAATACAATATCCACAATGATACACACCCGCAATACAATTCCCTCATAAAAGATGGTTTCCTTGTATGAAAAAAAAAATCTAACATAACTTCTACCGTAAGATCTATGACCTTATAATGAATGGTCCATATTTACTATGAAATTTCAATATACATTTACAAGGAAACTTTTCACCCCAGAGGGGTGGCAAGCCCCCCATGCAACCTCTCCGCCTAGGGGGGTGTACAATATTTCGGGGTGTACAATCTCCATGGGGTATAAACATGGCTAAAAATAAAGACCTATGAAACGATGAGATAATCAATCTCCACAACCAACAATCTCCCAATTGGAGACTAATCACAACAACTCCATTGTTATTGTACCTGATGGACTATACTCCACCTTGGATCTGGAAAATTTCTCATCTTTACCTTCATGCTTGAATACCAACTTAAACTGAGCAAGAATTCAGTTTCTCTCTGGTTACTCCCTTTGTTAACATGTCTGTAGGATTTTGGCTAGTATGTATCTTTTCCAACTTCAAATTTCCATCTTCCAATACAAATCATATGAAATGGTACTTGAGCTATATATGCTTAGTATTTGAATGGAAGGATGAGTTATTTGAAAGATGAATGACAGTTTCATTGTCACAGTACAACCTTCTATTCTCCTGCTTCTTTCCCAATTTCTCCATAAACCTTTGTAACCAAACATTTATTTACTAGCCTCTGTAGTAGCAACATACTCAAATTCTGTTGTTGAAAGTGAAACAACCTTTTGTAGTTTTGAAATCCAAATTATTGTTGTTCCACCTACAGTAAAAACATACCCTGTGGGGCTCCCGCTGCTATATTTATCACCTGCCATATCTGAATAAACATTTCCCTATAGAACAATGTTTGAAATTCCAAAACATAATGCATGAGTAGTAGTACCTATCAAATACCTGAGAATCGATTTTACTTCCTCCCAATGTTATTTAACTGGATTGTTCAGATACCTGCTCACAACTCCCATTGCATGTCCAATATCTGGTCTTGTGAAAACCATTGTATACATTAAGCTTCCAATTGTTGATTAATAAGGGATCCTTGACATGTATCTTATCTCCTCTTGTGTCTTGGGACACATTTCCTTGGTTAATTTTAAATGGATGGAAAAAGGTGTACTAACTAGTTTTGCATTATGCATTCTAAACCTCTCCAACACCTTCTCTATGTACTCACCTTGAGACAATGTCAAATTGTGATTTTTCCTATCTCTTGTTATTCTCATACCAATAATTTTCTTTGCAGCACCCAAATCCTTCATCGCAAATGAATTAACTAATTTCTTCTTGAGCACATTTATATCCTGCATATTAGAACCTAAAACAAGCCTTTCATCTACATACAATAGCAAGATAATATAGCTTTCATTTTCTATCATTTTAAAATAAACACAATGATCAGAATGACATCTACTATAACCTTGTTTTGTCATAAACTTGTCAAACTTCAAATACCATTTCCTTAAATCTTTCTTTAGGCCATACAAGATCTTATTCAACCTTCACACCAATTTTTTTTTCCCTTTGACCTCATACCCCTGTGGTTGTTGCATATAAATCTCTTTAGCCAAATCCCCATGGAAAAAAGTTGTTTTTACATCTAATTGTTCAAGATGCAAATATTATACTACCACAAGACTTAAAATAGTCCTAATTGAAGTCATCTTAACAACAGGAGAAAATATTTCATCAAAATCTATACCTTTCTTTTGCGCAAACCCATTTACAACAAGTTTATCCTTGTACCGCTTTTTTCCTCCATCTTTTTCCTTCAACTTGTAAACCCATTTATTCTGCAATGATTTTTTTCATGTAGGAAATTGAACCAAGTCCCAAGTCTCGTTATTTACCAAGGAATCCATTTTCTCTTTCATGGATTTCTCCCACTTATTTTTAGTGTCTACCTACATTGCCTCTTCATAACATTCTGGTTCACTAGAATTAGTCAACAATAAATAATACAATGAAGGAAAGTATCGTTCAGGGAGACTACATAACCTGGTAGATATTATAACAACACATGTAGGAGTTTGAGGTATTTGCTTCTCTTGTTGTTGTACATTTTGATTTCCTGGTAACTTTGGAATTTATTTTTTAGTGATCTCATCAAGCATTGTGTATTCTGGTTTTTTCTTTTCCCATTTCTTTCCCTGCAACTGATCTTTGTATATGACCTTCTCATTGCATATGACATCTCTAATCCTAATGATTTTTTGATTTTCATAATCCCATAAGAGATAACCAAAATCATTAACACCATATCCAATAAATTTACACTTCTTGGATTTTGCCTCAAGCTTCATTCTATTTTCTTTATCAATATTCTGACCACCCGGATTCACTCCTCAATGGATTATTCCCAACGGTTGAGTGTTCCCCCTCCTGAACTTAATTTCTATACGACGGTTTCAATCTCCGTCTCCATTTGAACACTTCAAAGGTGTTATCCGTATTGATATTTCACTTGCAAACTCAAGTCTCCAAAAAGAGCCATGCTCGCACTCCTTGCGACAACTTTTCAAATAACCTCCAGTTATTTGAGTCTTCGACCCTGTGCACTCTTTGCAACAGTAGTCCTTCAACCTTCACCTTATTTGGTAAGTTCTAAGACCTCAACCAACCTGCGCACACCTTGCATGACTCTGTGCTTCTCCTGCACTTTTGCTGATATGAGAACACTGATATCTCTCCTGATCTTTCCGAGATAAAAATGAGACCCTCGTCAACGCACACCTTGCAGACGTTCACTGCACTCCTTGCAGGAATTCTCAGAGAGAGAAACAATTGAAACTCATTCTTCCTTTCTTTCTGACTTCATACATTCAACATGAAATCATACACACAACATAGCATTGAGATAAATGTATAACAAAGAAACAAATCAACTGTAAACATACCATTCAACAAATGTAAACAATAATCATCATAACACCATGAAAATTGAGTCAAAGTTTCATATATTAACTCAAGTGCTCCTGTACATGGGTTCTTCTCTACAGCTCTCTGCTATAGCTCTCCATCTTATCAAATCTGAATGATCATCTTAATGTTACAATGATACAAGGGTGAGGGTGTCTATATCCATTTCCCCTCCTACGCTTCTAAACTGTCTAATCTAACATTTTTATCTACCTACGTTACATTAACAGACTTAAAAGCCTATTACATCTGGCAAATGAGAGTAATTTCTCCAGATCTGTTCCTATCTCCAAGACATAAATGTAAGTATGCTTCTCCTAGCTATTACATTAATGCTTCAGATTTCAAAATTCAAAACGTTTTCATAAAAATGTGCCATTTTTTCCATCTACGCGTCTAGTTGTTCCTTTGGCTAGGTGCATGCTTTGGATTTGTACAATGCTCCTGCATCATACTCCCTTGCTTGAAAATTTTCATAAAATCCTGTTCATGAGCTCTTGCATGGTCTGTCCATGCCTTTGAATTGTTGCGTCATCCTCCCAACTCGCATCTTCAACTGGATATCCTTTCCACTTGACCAAGTATTCAAAATACTCTTTTCTCCTGGTCTTTCTGCTAATCCTCTTGTCAATTATGCTTTCCATCTGTGGCTTTTCAGCTACTGGCATTTGTTTTTTCCATTGAACTTTTTCTTGCTCATCTTTTGCTCTTGCTTCTTCAGCTCTGTAACGATACAAATCCGCGACATTGAATATCAGTGAGATTCCGACCCCATCGAGTAATTCAATCTCATATGTGTTTGCCCCAAATTTCCTTATGACCCTGCATGGTCCAATCTTTTTCATCTTCAGTTTGTCATACATTCCCCTTGGGAACCTCTCCTTCCTCAGATGTGCAAGAATCAGATCACCAACTTCAAATTCAAGTTCTCGCCTGTGTTGATCTGCTCTCTGCTTGTATTCTTGACTTGAACTCTACAATCGCTCCTTAACTCAGCTGTGAAGCTCTTTCATTCCTTCTGCAAAGTCCTCTGAACTAGCACTCCTGAATCTGGCTTGTTTTGCATCTTTTAATTCAGAAACTCCCCTTGGTTGCATTCCATATACAATCTGGAATGGACTCTTCCCTGTGCTTCTATTGAGTGAATCATTGTAAGCGAATTTCACCTGTGGCATAATGTGATCCCATTGAATGTGGTGTTCATTCACTAAGCTCCTCAGCAAATCTCCCAAGCTCATGTTCACGACCTTTGTCTGTCCATCTGTCTGAGGATGATATGATGAGCTAAAAGACAAACTTGTCCCCAACTTCTTCCATAAGGTCTTCCAGAAATGTCCCACAAACTTGGTATCTCAATCAGAAATGATACTCTTCGACAAACCGTGAAGTTTGACGACTTCCTTGAAAAACAGGTTCGCAATATGAGTTGCGTCGCTAGTTTTCTGGCATGGTATGAAATGTTCCATCTTTGAAAATCTATCGACTACCACAAAGATCAAATCACAACCTCTTTGTTTCCTTGGAAGCCCCAATATAAAATCCATGCTCACTGTGTCCCATGGCCTTTCAAGAATGGGTAATGGTTGGTATAAACCTGCGTTCTGCCTCTTTCCTTTCGTGTGTTGACAAATTCTGCACCTGTCCACAAATTTCTTCATATCCGTCCTCATCCTCAGCTAGAAATATGAGCTACTCAACTTTGAGAACGTCTTGTCATGACCGAAATGTACGTCCAATCCTCCACTGTGTTTTTCCTTCAACAAATTCTCCCTCATGGAGCATCTCAAAATACATAGCTGATTTCCCCTAAACAATAATCCATCCTGGATCATGTATTCAGTCCATTGGCTTTTATCCCTGAGAATCAGATTCTCAGATGCCTCATATGCCTCCTTGAAGTCTAGATCATCTCTGTACATTTCTTTGAGGTTATCAAAACCCAAAGTCTTGACTCTGAATTCCTGCATAAGCAAACATTTCCTGCTCAAAGCATCAACAACTTTGTTAGCAGTTCCAGAAATATGCTTAATCACAAAAGTAAAATTCTGCATGAATTCAACCCATTTAGCATGTTTTTGGTTCAACTTCTCTTGTTGAGTCACAAATTGTAAAGTGTGATTATCTTTGTACAAAACAAACTCCTTGGGAACCAAATAGTGTCTCCATTTCTTCAGTGCTTGTATGACTGCGTAGAATTCCTTGTCATATGTGGAGTAATTAATCTTATCTTCATTCAGTTTTTCACTGAAATATGCGATTGGCCTATTGTCTAGGCTTAAGACCGCTCCAATGGAAAATCCACTCGCGTCACACTTGACCTGGAATGTCTTGTTAAAATCTGGCAAAACTAGAATTGGTTGCTCAGTGATCTTCTTCTTCAACAGGTTGAAACTCTTCTCTGCTTCCTCTGTCCAGTGAAAAGATTTATGTCTTTTCTTCACTGTATCCATCATTGGTGTGCTAATCCCACTGATGTTTCGGATAAATTTCCTGTAGAAGCTAGCCAAACCATGGAAGCTTCGAACTTCAAACATGCTCTTCGATGATGGCCAATTCTTAATCGCCTCTATCTTTTCCGAATCCATTTTCAGTTCATTTGCAGAGATAACAAAACCGAAATAAATGAGTTATGTCCTCATAAATGACAGTTTCTTCATATTGATCAACAATTTCTCTTGTTCTAATCTCCTCATTAATGCAGCTAAATGCTTTAAGTGTTATGCTTATGTCTTGTTGAAAATTAATATATCGTCAAGATATACAATGACGAATTTCCCTATGAAATCCTTCAGGACCTCGTTCATCAACCTCATGAAAGTACTGGGCGCATTCGTTAAGCCAAATGGCATGACAAGCCATTCATATAGCCCTTCATTCATCTTGAATGTTGTCTTCCATTCATCACCTTCACTCATTCTAATTTGATGATACCCACTTTTCAAATCAATCTTTGAAAAAAATATTGCTCCACTCAAGCAATCCATCAAGTCATCCATCCTTGGCAATGGAAACCTATATCAGATGGTAATCTTATTGATTTCCCTTGATTCTGTACACATTCTCCAGCCTCCATCTTTCTTTGGGCTGAGCACTGTCGGAACAACACATGGACTCAAGCTCTCCCGAATCAATCCTTTGTCCATTAAGTCCTGGACCTATCTCTTAACTTCTTCATTTTCCTGCAGCGTCAACCTATACGTGGATTTGTTCAGCAAACTAGCTCCATGTATAAGATCGATATGATGGCTTATACTCCTGATAGGTGGCAACGAACAAGGTAGTTCGTCCACTACTACATCAACAAATTCTTCCAACAACTCCTAAATTTCTTCTGGTAGATCATCTATTCTCGTACTGGGCAAAACAATTTTGGGCTTCCTGACTACAATAAATTGCGTGTATTCCTTCTTCTTAACCTCATTAAGAAGTTCCTTCCCACTCATGACAAGTACAGTGTTGCTCATCTCTGTTTTCACCTCTTTATCCATAATCGACAGTAACATGTGAGTCCTACTATTTTTCTCCAGGGTGTACGTGTTCTTTCTCCCATCATGAACCATGTTTTTGTCATATTGCCATGGTCTACCCAGCAATAGATGACAAACATCCATGGGAATTACATCACATAATATTTCATCTTTATATCCTCCTATTTTAAATTCAACTAAACATTGTTTAGTGACATTTATCTGATGTCCTTTTTGTAGCCACGAAACTCTGTATGGGCTTGGATGTACAACAGTCTCTAGCTCCAGCTTTTCTACCATCTCTGTAGATACGAGATTGTCTGTGCTATCGTTGTCCACTATGACCTTGCATACTCTATCCTTAGTTTTGAAAGCAGTCCTAAACAGACTATTTCTTTAGGCCAAGTTCTTTGGTTCCTTCTCTGGCTTCAAGAGAACTTTCCTCATCATTAAGGATCTTCCGCCCTCAACGTCTTCTGCCTCAACATTCCATCCTTGAGCTTTGGCAATGTGAGCTTCACCACCATATTTCTTCTTATCTGGACACTCATAGGATTTATGTATGATTTTTCCACAAACAAAACATTTCACTTCACCTCCTCTACCTCTTCCTCTTCCTCTGGCTCGAGGAAAAGTATTTCTATTAGCATATTTCCTTCTCTGTGAGCTTCCTCCTCTCTCAGGTTGAGTTTGAGGTTTCTTCTCCTCTTCTTTAGGTTTTTGAGTTCTGTCTTGGGCAATTGTTTTGCTTCTAGCTTGACATCTACCTCGACCTCTTTGACCTTGCTTCCAGCTCAACTTCTCTTTAGCTTTCATAGGCATCTGATAAGCATCTTCCACATTTCTAATGGTCATCATGCTCATCTCATCTTGAATTTCATAACAAAGACCATTCATGTACCTGGCAACTTTTTCATCATTGCTTTCCCGATGACCTGCTCTAATGTTTATCCTGTAGAATTCTTCAGTGTATTCCTTCAATGACATCAGCTTCTGTCTCAAATTCTGCATCCTCCAAAACAGAGTGATTTGATAATCCCTGGGTATGAATTTGGTTTTCATTTTTGCAACCATCCTATCCTAGCTTTTGATTTTTTTCTTTCCCTTGCAACGTCTGTCAGCCTGTAGTTCATCCCACCATAGTGTTGCATTCCCTTTAAGTCTGGTAACAAAATGTTTGACTTTCTTGTCTTCCTCAACATCCTCGTAGTCGAAGTATTTGTCTAGAGCTCTAATCTAGTTTAGAAGCTCTTCAACATCCAAGTTTCCCTCATACACTGGAATGCCCATTTTTTCTCTAGCACCTATCCTTGCAACAACCCTAAATAGGTGTTCTTCTGCAACATCTTTGGCTGCATCTTCTTCTCCTTCGTTTCCAGCTTCATTTTCACTTTCATCTTCGTTGATATCCCCAACGTCAACTGTGCACCTCTGTGTTGTCTCCATAGTATCAATCGTGGCACGTAATTCGTGCATTTCTCTTTCCACTGCTGGATCAGGTAATGGCCTGTCTCTTCTTCTCGTTGGCATGGTTGTAAAATTTTCTCCCTTCTCTCTGCTATAGAAAGAAAAGAAATTGTTCTAGGCTCTGATACCAAAGTGACACAGACCCCCGACCCTTGGTCCGAGATCCACACAGGATCATTCTAAATTCTTCTCGAGCTAAAGTGGCTCCCTCAGATCCCTAATGGAACCTTGCGAATCCGATCCACAGGTCCTTCGTGAAAACCCGCCCTGCACAAGCTAACACCAGACACGTGTTACGTCTCCATGCGACCACCACCAGGCCTTAGCGCAAGCACCTTCGAAACTCATGAGTTCATGAGTCGATGACCTCGACTCCTCTTTCTCCAAACCTCTGATACCCGAGAAGCGATATGGGTATGGCTCCTTCCTCTCTAGAGCCTTTACAAGCGATCGTCGGCTAGGGTCTAACTCTAGCACCCCTCACAACTCACAACTTTGCGAGTTGGAGTGTTGAGCCCTCGTGATCCTCCTTTGTGAAACCCTGAAGCATGATAATTCAGCGATGGGTTGACCCCTTACAAGGTGACGCGTGTACGCCACATGTCACCTACTTCCATCTTTTCTTTGCGCTCTATGTTTGCACCACCTATCAACCACGTAGTCCCCACCTAATGGACGTGATGTGTGTTCGCCTGAGCCCTCGACGCTCAGCACTTTGTGACTTCTGCAGTTGAAAATAAACTCTTTCAACCCCCAAACCCCCAATACGTGATACCACACAGAAGTTCTGATCCAATGGTTCTCATGTGGCTTGGATCCAACAGTCTGGATCTCCTTCCCTGCTCCACGCAACTCGGGACTTCATGAAACCAAGAATTTGGTCTGCCCTCCAAACTCATGAACCTCAAATTCGTGAAATGATCCAACGACGTGGGTTGAAATGAGATCAATGGATCATATTGAACTACAATCAATGGTTCACATTGATTCTTTATATTAGGGTGGTGAGTTCATCCAACTCCTAACCGCCTTATAGCTCAATTGGATCCTACAGTCCTCACGATTTCACGAGCTCTCCACAGAGAATTCTGACTGCCCCGATTCACTCCTCAATGGCTTCTACCCAATGACTGAGTGTTCCCCCTCCTGAACTTAATTTTTATACGACGATTTCGATATCCGCCTCCCTTTGAACACTTCAAAGGTGTTATCCCTCCTGAGATTTCACTTGCAAACTCAAGCCTCCAAAAAGAGCCCTGCTCGCACTCCTTGCGACAACTTTTCAAATAACCTCTGGTTATTTGAGTCTTCGACCCTGTGCACTATTTCCAATAGTATTCCTTCAACCTTCACCTTAGTTGGTAAGTTCCAAGACCTCAACTAGCCTCCACACCCCTTGCACGTCTCTGTGCTTCTCCTACACTTCTGCTGATATGAGAACACCGATATCTCTCTTGATCTTTCTGAGAGAAAACTCAGACCCTCGTCAACGCACACCTTGCGAATGTTCACTGCACTCCTTGCAGGAATTCTCAGAGAGAGAAACAATTGAAACTCATTCTTCCCTTCTTTCTAACTTCATACATTCAACATGAAATCATACACACAACACAACATTGAGATAAATGTATAACAAAGAAACAAATCAACTGTAAACATACCATTCAACAAATGTAAACAGTAATCATCATAACACCATGAAAATTGAGTCAAAGTTTCATATATTAACTCAAGTGCTCCTGTACATGGGTTCTTATCTACAACTCTCTGCTACAACTCTCCATCTTATCAAATCTGAATGATCATATTAATGTTACAATGATACAAGGGTGAGGGAGTCTATATCCCTTTTCCCTCGTATGCTTCTAAATTGTCTAATCTAACATTTATATCTACCTACTTTGCATTAACAGACTTAAATGCCTATTACATCCAGCAGATGAGATTAATTTCTCCAGATCTATTCCTATCTCCAAGACATAAATGTAAGTACTCCTCTCCTAGCTATTACATTAATGCTTCAGATTTCAAAATTCAAAATGTTTTCATAAAACCCTGCCCTTTTTTCCATCTGTGCATCCAACTATTCCATTGGCTAGGCACATACTTTGGCTTTGTACGATGCTCCTGGATCACAACATCTTTCCAGAACTGTAAGGTAAAACTAGCATGCAATCTCATACTCCTTGCACGCTCCATGATTGTCATGTTCATCTTTTCTAACACACCATTTTCTTGTGGTGTTCATCGAACTGTCTTCTCTCTATGAATCCCATGGTATGAACAGTAATCATCAAACTCTGTTTTGCAATATTCACTTCCATTGTATGATCTAAGACACTTCAACCTTTTTCCTGTCCCATTCTCAACCAAAGGTTTCCATTTCTTAAAAGTATCAAAAACATCATATTTTTGTCCAATGCAATAAACCCAAGTTTTTCTAGTTGCATCATCAATAAACGTAACATAATAATGTGAGACACCAAGAGATAATACCTGAGTTGGTCCCCATAAATATGTATGCACAAACTCTAACCTTTCACTCTTCTTTTCTTTTCTGACTGAGAGAAATATGAATCTCTTTTGTTTTCCATAAACACAATGCTAACGGAAATTAAAATCAATTTGTTTAAGATCTAGCAACAAATTTGTTTTGTGAAGTATCTGCATCCCTTTCCCACTCATCTTCCTAATCCTATGATTCCACAGTGTTGTATCCACTCCTTTAGAAGCTAAATAGGTATAAGAGTCAGTATTACTAGTACATAAATACAATGTACCTACCTTCTCTCATTTTTCTATCACCAGTGACCCTTTGGTGACCTTCCACACCTTATCTATAAATATGGATATACAACCTTTACTTGCCAACTTCCCTGTTGAAATTTTATTTTTCCTTAGATCTGGAACATGTCTTACCTCTTTCAACAACCATTGGTTTCCATTCCTTTACTTTATTTTTACTTTTCCCTTTCCAACAATTTCGCATGGTGCAACATCACCCAAATGAACTTGTCCAAAATCACCTTGAACAAAATCTAGAAAATGTTTCCTATGGGGTGTGGCATGAAATGAAGCCCCTGAATCTACTACCCAAGACCCATAAATATTATCTACAAAAAGAATCAAAGAATCTTGTAACATGACACCTGTTACATTTGCTTCCTGATTTTTCTCCTATTGTCCATATCTTTGTTTCTTTGGAGCTCTATAGTCTTTCTTCAGATGTCATTTCTTCCCACAATTCCATCACTCTATCTTTCCCAGTCTGGATTTGGATCTTCCGTTCCTAGAATTCTCGTGGTTCCATGATCCCTTTCCTGTAGCCTTTTGCCTTCCCCTGTTCTCCATGTTTAACGCATTACTTAATGTCTCACATGTGCTTTTCCATCGCATTTCCTCTCAAATGATAACACCAACAACATCATCACATTTTAAATTGTTTGAAACAAATACATAGTTACTTACAACCATGACCAAGCCGTTGCAACTTTCTGTCAATGACCACAAGATTAGAAGAGCCCTGACCTCATCATCAAAGTCAACTTTTACACAAATTAGCTTATTAGTAACCATATTAAATTCATTTAAATGATATGCAAGAAAACCACCTTATCATATGTTCATATTAAATAATATATTCATTAGAAATACCTTATTAGATGTTGAGGGGTTTTCATACAGTTTATTAATGCGTTCATCAACTCCTTCATTTTCTTTTCTTTCAAAATATTGAAATACATTGACATTATTAGGCTCAACCGTATCGTTCCTAGTTCCTTTCTGTCAAGAACCTCCCATTCTTCGTCCTTCATGGCTGTCATATTCTTTATTATTACACCCAATGGTAGGAATAGATCCTTCTGATATAAATAATGTTATGCCTGCATATTCCATAACTGGTACTTTTGGCTATTAAATTTTTGAACCCTAAACTTTCCATCTTCTACCATTGATCCCACTAGAACCAGGAACCATATTTTCCTAGGAGTTACCTTTCCCTTTGATACCATTTTTTAGAAAAATAGGATTGCAAAGATATAAAATAAAAAAAATGTGGAAATAAAACATAGAAGATACACAATCCAATAGAGGCACAGATATACATGGTTCACCCAGTGTGGGATACGTCCACTAGAGAAATTTCCAAGTCCTTTTTTATTATCCAACAAATGAAGGGATACAACCTACAACACACCCTCTATAACTACCTCTTCTTTATCTCATAGTCTCATATCTCAGAATACAATATTCACAATGATACATAGCCACAATACAATTCCCTCATAAAAGAGGTTTTCCTTCTATAGAAAACAACCCTAACATAAATTATACCATCAGATATGTGAACTTATAATGAACGGTCTAGATTTACTATGAAATTACAATATACATTTACAAGGAAAAATTTCCCACTTGCCCCCGGACCCCCTAGTCAGGGGCATGAGCACCCCAGACCTTGCAGGGGGGAAAATCCCCCCCACGTGGAAGGGTGTACAATATTTTGAGGTGTACAATCCTCATGGAGTATAAACACGACTGAAAAGAAATACCTATTAAATAGGAAGATAATTAGGTTCCCAACCAACAAGTTATCAGGTCTAGTTGTAGTAAGGTACATGAGACTCTGTACAAGCCTCTTATACAATGTTGACTTAATTGTTTCCCTTCATTTTTCTTCATTAATCTCATTCCTATTGTAATAGATATTTATGTCTTTTTTTGATTTGTCCATCCTAAACCTTTTTAAGATATTGTAACATACTTTTGTTGACATATGAAAATGCAACATATTTCTCAAATTCAATTCCTGAAAAATTCTTCATGATACAAAGATGAGTCATCTAAAAATATCTTTTCATAGAAAATTTGAAATAATATAACATCATATTTAGCGTGTAACATCAAATTTATAACGTATATAATATCATCAACATAAAGACAAACTATGATAACTTTACCTTGTTGATCTTATTTGGTATAAAGAGTGGGATCATTATTTCTCCTAATGAACCCATTTTTGAGAAACTACAAGTCAATTCGATTGTACCAAGCTCTTGGAGCTTGCTTCAAGCCACAAAAGGATTTCTTGAACTTATACACCTTGTACTCTTGTCCTTTTACCTCAAATCCTCGTGGTTGATTTGCAAACACTTCTTCTTCTAGAACTCCATTTAAAAGGGTGAATTCACATCCATCCATAAAAATGGCCATTTTTTCCTGGCTACAATGGATAACATGAATTTGATAATATCTAATCTTGTTATTAGAGTACAGGTTTCACCATATCCAATACTAGGTTGTTGACCAAACCCTTTAGAAACTCTCCTTTCCTTATGTTTCTCTATATATCCTTTTTCAATTTTTTCTTGTAAACCCACTTAACACCAATGTTGATTTTGTTGGAGATTATGTGTAACACTTCAAGGAGAAATACAAAAATATACAAAATAAAGCAAGAGTAATAAACTTCAAAGAAAATCGGTGGTGTCTAAAGACACTGTTTCAACACTTATGGAAAAATCTTTGTGATAACAACATCACAATGGATGATAGATAAAAATATCATGCATTGATCACACACACAAATAGATTGACCCATAGTGTCATTTATTTATATATTTTAGATCTAATCAATTTCCTTGAAATTGGGATGATCATGTCCACGTATAACCATCATTTGTTGGAATAGATTTTGGTAAATATGTGATTTTGCATTGGCTAGTCGACTTACCAAGTTGACCTGACCATCTAGTTGTCTAACATGTAGTCATCTTATCGGTTTTTCGATCCATGGATCGACTGTCTCTGATTTCTATTTTATTTTTCGACTGACTGTCTAGTCAACCACCCAACTAAATGTATCCATCTCCTAGTAGACTGACCCCATAAGGTGCGATGAACCATCAAAACATAACATTCCAACACCCCAATCAGTACATGACTCTTGAGATTCAAGAGATGGAATTACGTTAGTAGCCATAATTTCAAATTCTTGAATCCCAACCATATTTTGTATCTTAATAAAATTAGCTTCATACCGTAGTTTTGTAAATATATCACCAATATGATCTTATGTTTTATATTAAACAATAGTGACAAGCTTCTCTTGAGCCAATTGTCTCAAGTAGTGAACAAAGATTTCAATATAATTCATTTTACAATGTGCAATAGGATTATCAACAACCCAAATTTCACTCTGATTGTTATAATCGATAACAGTCGAGGTTGAAACAGGAAACCCAAGTTCACCCAAGATATGGAAAATCCAAATTGCCTCTACACCTACATTATCAGTGCCACAATACTCAACTTTTGTAGTTGACCAGGGTACTACCTTCTATATCTTGCATGACCAAACAAGTGGTCCAATGATGAAGTGAAACACCTAGCCAGAAGTGGAATTTTGATCATCATTGTCACATGCCTAGTTGGACCCAGTGAAATTGATTAATGAGTCTGAACTTCGAAAATATTTGATACCAAGATGAGAGTTACCCTTGAGATAACAAACAATTATTTTGACAACTTTCGAGTGAATTTATTTGGGATCCTTCACAAATCCAGATACCACACTAACAATAAAATAGATGTTAGGTCGACTATGTGTGAGATAAATAAGGCTATTGACTAGATGTTGATAAATAGTGGCATTTGACTTTGAGAAACTAAAAGTGTTTAGTCAACTTAATTCCTGATTTAAAATGAGTAGCACACAACTTATAATTGATCATCTTAAAACGAGTCAAGAGATCCATTACATGTTTAGTTAGAGAGAGAAACAAACCATCTCATAGAGGTAAAACTTGAAGACTGAGAAAATAATGAAGAAGACCACGATCAGTCGCATCAAAGGTGTTAGAAAGTTGTTTCTTCAATATGAAAAGGAGTTCAATATTATTTCCAATGATGACCAAGTCATCGACAAATACAAAAACAATTAAGGCATCACTATGAACAGGTAATACATAAAGAGTATGATTAGATTAACAACATCTTAAACCAAGATGGAGAAACAAATGGTTGATATTATCATATGAAGTTTGGGAGATTGTTTGAAACTATAAATAGACTTCTAAAGTTGACAAATTATATGTGATTTTTCATGGAAACTTATCACATAGAGAATCTATCTAGTAGAAAAATCACATAAAGCTTGTGAGAGAGAAAATAGTAAGAGAGACAATATTGAGAGAAAGAATGAAAATAATTGTATTCACTAATGAGATAATAGTAAAAGTACAAATGATATACTCTACATGAGCAAACTAATGCACCATAGTAGTGATGTAGAGAGATATCGACACTCATAGACAGACTCTGGAGGGAGATGCCACCTATTCCAAGTTAATTGGCCATGTGTTTATCAATTAATTGACTAATCACTAGTGGAGTGAGGAGAGAATCATGCATGCATATGTGTGTCACCTCCTTGGTGATGATCCAAAGGTAAGTGTTCCCTCCTAGAGATAATATAGAGGTATGCATGCACACTTGGTGATAATACCAAGGTTTCCATGTATGACTTCACTCCACTAGTCTAACTGAGGTGTAACTAACTCAATACCAAAGAGGATGTGGAGCCGTCATCTAGGGGATAATATTATAATTTAGGGGAGAATATATATAACTAGGACCTCCCTCAACATAGACTACTCAACATATCAAACAAAATATTAGGTGAGTATGTAATATCTCCAACACCCCCCCTAAATACTACTAGGGTGTAAATGATGAATGGGTCCAAGAAACCAAGGCCATGATAGGTACCCATTGTACAATGCATATTAGAATTAAACAATTAAAAATAGATTAAATAAGAAAGGAAGTTTCTAAACAACTTAGTCCTTCACTCCAAGACGATTGCGCAGAAAGTGGAACCTTTTCTCAATAAATGTTTGGGTGAATATGTCTATAGTCTGTTTGGAAGATGGAAAGTACTACAAATCGATGACAATATCTTGTAAAAACTCTCTAATGTAACTCATATGTATCTTGACGTGTTTGGTTTTCTGTCGTTGCTCTAGGTCTCTGCAAAACCTGAGAGACCTCCGATTTTCACACCAAATGGCAGTCAGACAGTGGAACTTGATGTCAATATTAGTGAGGAAGGTCTAAATCCAATGTTCCTAAATAGTGTCGTTGACTACTCCTCTATACTTGGCCTCTACGGAAAATAAAGAAATTTTTTATTTCTTTTTTCTCAACCAATAGATGGGACCAGAACCCAAACTAAGCACATAACTATAAGTGGACTTGAAAACTATGTTATTGGAAGGATAATCATAATCTATGAATCCCATTATCTCGAATGAAAAACCTATTGCATAGTGGATCCCATAATTGGTGGTTCCCTGAATATATCTGACGATGTTCTTTGCAACCCTCCAGTGTAGTTCATGTTTCTCCTACATGTACCTGGAAATTTACCCTACTACATATGAGAGATTTCATTTGGTGTAGGTGATATATAGAGGATCCCCACAAGATGTCGATACAAGGTATTCTCCACCAATGGTGTAATCCCCCTGGTTGTTTCAATAGAAAGGGCCAATCATATGGAGTCCATATTTTCTACTGGAGCAAAGGTCTCATCATAGTATATCCCGTGGATATGCTAGAAAACTTTTGAAACTAGTCATTCCCCATACCTTCTCATATATCCATTTGTTTCTTTATTGGTCCTATATACCTATGTACATATGACAATATTCCTCTCCAAAGGAATCAAAACCAGATACCAAGTCTTGTTCATGAATATATATGTGTAATCCTCATGCATATTGTCTTCCTAGAAAGGATTCCCTACATTATTTTCATAGGTATTTCGATATAAAGCTAGAACCATGTAGCAATGCATGGGAATCATTGGTTCAGTAGTTACACGTGCATGAGTAGGATTCTCAAACTTGGACCTCCTCCTCCTATGATATGATGGATCCCCCACAAGGTCACATGTTTCATGTATGGTGGTCTGTGCCCACTTGGGCATATGTTTTGACTCATGATATTCCAAATATGATTTAGAACTTAGATATGAACCATGATCTGAACAAGTGGACACATCATCTCTTATGTATAGTGGATGGATAAGTGTAGAGGTCTTTGTATGTGTCTCTAATGATTAATGCAAATGAATTTCCTCAAACTTGACACTTTGCTCAATAATGAGCTTGTCCATTGAGGAATCAATTAAATAGTAACCCTTCACACCATCAGGATATCCAACGAATATGCATGTGGTAATTTGTGGATATAATGCTCTCTTCATTTTAGAGGGTATGTGATCCCATGCACATGATCCAAATATTTGTAAGTGGGTAACTTATGGTTTGTTGCTACTCCATATCTCAAAGGAAGTCATGTCCTTATCATATATGTGAGAATATTTTTTCTCAATGTAGTTAGCATGGTTAAGTTCCTCAACCCAAATCTTGGAAGGTAGAGACCTTGCATGCAACATGCAACTGGCCATCTCTTTGAGGGATCTATTCTTCCTCTCGACTATTCCATTCTATTATGGAATATAAGGTATTTTATGTTGCATCTATATACCAACCTTTCAACAAAGAGGTTGCACATATCAGTTCACATATTCCCCCATTGTCTGTGTGGAGGAGTTTGATCTTCCTCCCAGAGTGAGTGATGAGTCTCTGCATGACCTTTGAAGCCTTTGAGATGCTAAAAAACCTCAGACTTCTACTTGAGAAAATACACCCAAGTGTATTGGGATAATTCATGAATAAATGTAAGCATGTAACTAACCTTACTGATGGAAGGATAAAGAAGGGGTCCCATTATATCACTATGGATGATCTCCAAGGGAGAGGAGGCCCTCCAGGATTTATCTTTCTCAAAAATATCTAAAGGATGTTTACCAAGGATGCATCCTTCACAAAATACTTTCTAAAATTGTATTTCGGGAAAGCATGTTCCCATTCCCAACTAGGTAGTCGATGTATTTATTTGATGTTTAGATGACCAAATTTCTCATGCCATAATATACTATCATTATTAGCATGCATTGATAGTAAAGTAGAATCATATTTAGCAAGAAAATTACTAAATGTATACAAACGGGGATGATGATGTACCTTACCAACAACAATCTTTGAGTTATCATGCATTTAATATATGGTTACAGAATCAAGTGTAAATACTAAGGTCCACCCTTTTTCCTATGCCAGATATGCTATCATATAAACAAAGAGTAGATTCCCTGAGAGTTTTGGAAGATGTAATATGTTCTCGAAACTTCCATGTTGGATTTATACTCTCCCTTGTCTAGTTACCTCAACTAGGGAAGCATATCCCATCAGACACGACCATGTCACGAAAGAAAGAATTAGTGGTTAAGGAAGTGGACTATCAGTTATTCGCAGGAAACGTATATAAGTTAGATGAATATGGGATATTAAGACAGTGTGTGTTAGAGCATAAAAGGCCAAAGATAATATCAGAAGCACATGAAGGTATTGCAATAGGAAACTACATAGGTAAATAGAAAACATAAAATATTTTGTGTGTAGGGCTCTAGTGGCCCACACTTCACAAGGATTATAAAGAATATTTCCAGGCATGTGACATTTTTCAAAGGGTTGGAAAGGAATCCAGAAGGGATGAGATTCCCTTGGGTCCACATGCTACACTACAGACTTTCTATAAATATGGAATATACTTCATTAGACTGATCAATACACTGCCCATATAATCAGGAGCTAGGTATATAATCATTGCAACATAGTATTTGACTAGATGGGAAGAATCAACATCAGTCACAGACTGCAACACAGAGACTACTGGGTGATTTTTGTTTGATAATATCGTTACAATATTTGGATTCCCATGCATTTTACTGAGTGATCATGGGACACGCTTCTTGAATAAGACGATTGTATCATTGACTGAGTAGTTTCAAATTCACCATCAAAGGAGAACACTATATCACCCTCGGGAAAATGGGATAGTATAAGCCTTGAATAAAATTTTAGAGAATGCTTTGACAAAGATTTTCAATGTAGGAAGGGATGAATGGGACTTGAGGATCCCTACAATATTCTGGGCATATAGGACTACAAGAAAAAAATTGGTAGGACATACATATTTTATCTTGGTATAAGGGAAACAAGCAATAATGCCAATGTAATTTATTGTGTCAAGATTACGTGTTGCAATGATTGTTGATATTTCAGAATATGGTGCAATAGAGGAACTATTTTCACATTTGTTACAGCTTCAGGAAGACCAATTTTAAACAGGATTCCATCAACAAGTCCAGAAGGCAAGAGATAAATCATTGCATGATAGGCATATTAAACATAAAAAAAATAGAGTGGGATAATTAGTGTGGCTATATGACAACAAGTTCAAGTAGAACCCACGGAAGTTTAGGATGCAATTGTTAGGTCCATATGTGATCAAGTATGTGACAGAAGCAAGTGTTGTGCAATTAGAAATGTTAAATGGTCAAGTCTTGAGGGGACTTATGAATGAGAGTCGACTAAAAAGTTATAGGGATGACCGATTGTCCGTGCACTAGTCTTACCTATGGAGGAACCTATCTAGGATAGTAGTGTATGATAGTAAGAAAAAGAAAAAGAAAGAAAAAGTGGAAAAAGAAAATCAAAAGAGGAAAAATTAATAAAGTAAGTGAATGCAAGAAACAAAATGTTGAAGTGCTAGTTAAGGGTCAATAAGTTAAGATAGTTTAGAGAAAGAAATAAACAAGAGAATCTCATGGATGAGAATGAAGAGGAAGATAGATACATCTACAAAGAGAGTAAGTTCATGGAAGAAGAAGAAGACAATCAGGCAAATGAATTAATGATCCAGGTGTATATCGATGGCCACCCACCTTTTCCAAATTTCTCAAAACAATTTTCTGGCAATTTTGGTAATTTACTATTTTTAGAAGTTTTTAACTTCCGGGGCCATTTTGAGGGCCTAAATGAAGGTTTTTCAGTATAAATATCTTCTTAATTACAGCCAAAGGATTTGATTGAGCCCCCAAAAAGAATCTCCTCAATGATACCTTTCCAACGAGGTATTGTGCACCCCAAACATACATCGTATGCCAAAGTTACACCCACGAGAAGTTGATACACCAAACTACCCAAAACGGGGTCCACAAAACTGTTAGATTTTCATCTTCCGAGGTTAGGGTTTTGGATTTTATTTATGATAAAAGGCCTTTGGAGACTCAGTTTAAAATCATGTTCGGATGCGAGTAGCCATCACATCTCTTCTCAGAGATAAGTTGCCACCATTCTAGCGAGTCTTTCACTATATATTTTACAGTCTTTGTACATTTTCGCTCATTAATAGAAAATTGGGTATTACTATATATCTATGTTTATTGTTTCATCTATGATACATTTCTATTATAATATTGGATACCTGAGATATCTCTATACATTTCTTTATTATATCTCTAATCTCATTTCGTGACGAAAATAATCTGGATCAATTAAAGAGAGGAAATGATGGCTAAAAAGAACTAATGATGAGACATCATGGAAATGTGTAGTCATAAATGGAAAGTGTCGATGAATATCGTGATGGACTGGCAGAATTGAGTAAAACATATGGCGAATGATTTGGAATTAATGCATTGTTAAATTAGGTATTGATTGCACAACACTACTAGATTAGACAGTTAATTCAAGTGTGAAGGTAAATGGGCAATTGTTGAAGGGGAAAACAAGTTGTTGAAGGGTGGACGGTCCAATTTTATTGTTATTTGGAGTTTCCATTGAATAGAGAGAGTTGAGAGCAATGTTACAGATCCCTCAGAAATTCCACTGAGACGAAGGAGTTGGCATAGGTAACGATATTACAGAGATGGAACCACAAAGGCAACAACACCAAAACATAAGAAAACATAAACTAGGGTAGAACCAACACTACCAAGAGTTGATCAGACTCTGGGAGCATCCTTATTGGAGTCGATGTGTACAAGGGAATACATTCCACCGAGGAAAGATGATTCCAAACTAGTTCAGTTAAATAAGGATGCCATGTACGAATTGTTGATGCCTGAAATCCCAACTAGAGTAATCATTGAGGAGGATATGCTAGGAAAGTTGTTGCAACTGAAATACGCAAACCACAACATCATAGATACAACAAAGTTCCCTGAACTTTTTTTGAACACCTACTTGGAGATGAAAATCAATGCAAAGACATACCTTCCTGTATTTGAGGAGAAGTTATGGGCCATAAGGTTCAAACTAGTTGGACTATTAAATCTATTTGACATCCCACACTTTGATAGGATCCAAGAGATTAATGAATGTGTAAATTTGTTGTTAACCTATGTGCACAAGGACTACCTGTGGTTAGACAGGACAATTTCTATAAATATAGATCTCATTGCGTGAATGATGGGATTATCGTCATAGGGGAAATATCCTACATTGTTGTTCGCAAACAAAAAGAATGAGAAGGCTCTGTTAGAGCCCATGAAGGAGAAATTCCACAAAGTTAGAGGTGTGCGTGGGTTGGATGTTCCAAGTATATGTTATTGAAGGGTATGATTTGCGATGCAAGCATTGGCATGCAAATTGTTGAGAAAGTGCAGGAAATACTAGGTCCCCACAAGAGTTATAGCTATAGACACGAAATATGTAGAAGGGGTACCAATTATCTAGGCACCGATTTTACTCAACTAGTTCCTGATAGAATGCCCAGAAGAACAAAAAAATTGAATTGAATTCCACTATTCCTAGTTATTACTTCTGATCGCATTATCATCATGGAAAAAACCATAAGATGTGCAGTTTATGGGTATGAGAGGCAAGTCATGCTTGGCTGTAAGTATCATAAATTGTGGTTCACGACGTATAAGGGATGAAAACTGGACAATAATATTGAATTATATATGTATAAGGAAATGATTAGCCAGTGTATCCGGGATACACCATGAATTTATCCAAAACTTGTAGAAACTTAAAAGCCAATTGCGTGGTTCATGGAAGACCGTCATCATATGTACATATAAGAAAAAAAATATCTGAGAAAGGAATGGTTCAAGACAAAGTACCAAATAAAATAGGAGGACATAGAACTAATTATGCAGGAATAGGACACACATTGGAAGGTCCCATCAAATGAACAAGAAAAGGAAACAACAGATCTTGAGATTGAGGAAGTACAAGGCCAAGGAAATGGTGCAATAAAGAAGAGGAAATACAAAGAGATAGAGAAGGTAAAATCAATGCTACACTAGAAGAAGTAGAAATAAGACAAAGAAACAAATCCACTGGCACTGACGAAAAATGACTTCGAGAAGTTTGGGGAGAATTATAAGGAGATCATTGATGATGTGTTTCAACCCATGGTAGAGCAACAAGACATAATGAATAAAAATATATAGGAATAAATGGTTGCATTATGCACATTGATGGAAGCAACCAGGATAGAAATTGATAAACAAAAAACTAAAGGACCAATGACAAGCACATAAAGGCTAGTAGAATCAAGACCAATAGTATCTCATGCATTATAGGTAATGGGGGAGTGAAGAAAAATTAATTTGGCACTAGGGGTGATTGTATTCACATCAACGGAAATGAAAGAGAAAGCGTGCACACTAATTCACATTGACTTAGTCTTATCATAGATATTGGGAGAAATGTTGTAGGGTTGTAGGTGAGCATAGTGCAAGAATTGAATCTGCATGCAGAAAAAACATATGAAGAATTGGCTAAGGCCACAACAAATATTGTAAGCATGCAGATTAACTACAACGGAGTTGAACGAGAAAGGGATGTAGTTGTGTAGAAGGAATACCAAGTGAAGCAATCATTTGAAAAAGTTTGCACAAATATTCTAAAGGTACCAATGGAGGTTGATACTCCATTGGAATATAAGGTAGTGAATAACAATGAATCCATCAAGGGAATATGAATGAAAATTATTGAGTTAGAAACATGAATGACACCAAGCACACCCCCAGAACAAAGAGACCAAAGTGAGAAGAGAGTAAGCACCACATTGGAAACTATCAGGACTTTGGAATAAGAATGTGATAATTTGTATGAAGACAACATGAAAGTATGGAATTAGGTGTTGAAGGATTCCAAATTAGAGAGTATTGGACACAAGATCCAAACTACGTAGGGGAAGACTCGGAAAATTATGGAAGCCATTAAAATTTTTCCACCAGTCGAGAATATGATGGAAATGAAAGAGAGTAAGAAGTTATACTCTTAGATGAACCAACTAAGGGTCAAGAAGAAAGATTTCACACAACAGATAGAGATGTTGCAGGAAGAAGCATTAAATTTTTTAGAGGAAATAACAAAAGCGCAGCGCAGGATCAAACAAGAAGTGGAACAAGATGAAGAGAAACGACAGAATCATATCACTACAAAATTAGTAGAAACAATTTTTTTTAATGAAATAGAGTTCAAGGAGAATACCAACACAACAAAGGATATTTTTGAAAAATTTAGCTAGCTTAAGTGGCTCAGGACGGGCCACAGGTGAGTGTTGGGGGCATGTTGGAAAATAATTTTGGATGATAATAACTAATTTTTGGGATCTGCACCATAGAAGATGAAATAGTAAAAGGAAAGAACTAGATCATGCGGAAAGGGCACATTTTGCAGCACAAAAGTAATGGTTTGGTGCAAAAGTAGGAAAAAGTTTATGACCCATTAGGGATTTTGGGATAAGTTGTTATTAGGGTTTTTATCTGTACTTCTATGTATAAATATGTAAAGGGGTAAGGAATATTTGGCTACTGAGAATAAGAGATTAGGATTCTCATGATTGATGAAGAGAGTTTACGCTTGATTTTTTGTGTAAAAACTTTTGGGGATATGCACACATCGGAGAATTCACAGAGATAGGCTCTCACTGTAGAACCGATAGGAAATTTTTGGGATCAAAATGTGTTGTATATTTTTAAAGAACAATGTGCAGGCATGAGGTGATTATTTCATGAATACTAATATAAGAATCGAGTCGTTGTGGAAATATCTCAAGGATTGGGTGAACCACATTAAAATCTTGTCTCTGATGTGTTTGTTGATGTGATTATTCATGGATGTTATGTCTATGCATGATTAGTATATACCAATTTAACATATGGTTGATGCACAATAATAATGAATGATTTAGTGGGTTGGTTACATCATGATCTATGTTATATTGTTTATGCACACTATGGTTTAGGGAAATGAATGAATATTATATGGGTTAATGTCACACAACTCCTATGGTAAAAGTAATTAAATATTAGTTAGTGGAAGCCACACATAGGTTTTGTTGACTAATAAAAGGATGTTAATTAAGGATAATTCACACAAGGTGAATAAGTATTAATGGTTATTTTGATAGACTCACATCCCCTCATCCCTGCATAAACTTGGTTTCTGTATGATCCAAAATTTATCTTTTAAAGGCTATGGTTAAGTTTATGCATGTGTTGATTTACCATTGAGAATTTGAAGAGAAGAAGAAGATTTAAAATGAAAATATGTTGTAGCCATCATAAAGAATGTAAAAGTAAAATAAGCACTAAGAACATAAAACCATAACACCAAGATTGTTAATGGAGTTTGACAAAGTTCCCTACATCTATGGACCTTTGTCTGAGTGGGGGGTAGATTTATTATTAATATTCTATTCTTCAAAAGTACATAAGAAGTACATTAAATGGATTACAAATTGGTCTGGCTATGTTCTTCTCGACCTCAATAATCTAGCACAACTAACTACACTGAAAAAGGTTGAGCGTAGCTCCCGGAAATGGCCTCCAATGTTTGCTTCCTCAATGGATTCCCTAAATAAAAATGGCTTAAGATTCACAATTATTAATCATTTTTCTATATCTGAACCTCTTTGGACTGTCAAAAATCTCTGGTTTACATAGCATTTCAATTGGGGATCCTATCCCAACTTCCTCCTAAGATTTGGCCTCAAAAAGGGCTCCAGATCCTCCAACAATGAGAAAAATCCCATTAAAATCAAGCTGAAAATCAACAAAATCCACTTTACATAGTTTAAAACCCACATTTTGGCCAAATATGGGTGCACGCCCCTCTGTCTCTGGGATCCAGGTCATATGGTTGGTCCATGTGTCCAAGTGCTAGGTGTCGGCACCCTACTCCTCTACGTGGTCCTCTTCTTTTGGTCGTGTGCTAAGCCATATGGAAATGCGAGTGGATCCCTCGGTCCTTATCCTATGGTCCAACGCCTTGGTCAGAGGACTAGCCTTGTCGACTGGGCTCTTATCCCCCAAATCTCACGCATATCAACTTTAAAATAAATGTGTGTCATATGGTTTAACAAGGAGAAAAGCAACCTGGATGGATAGCGTGTGGATGTTAGGCCTTTGATGTTCCTGAAGGTCATGAATTTAAATCCGTTGGAGTGCAAACAATGTTTTCACCAGGCCTTATTAGCCTCATCCGTGGTGCCATGTGGTGCCCTGTGATTGGGCCACGTGTCACATTGTGATTTTCCAGTGTACACAAAGTCAGTGCACAGTCAACACATTCTCATCCTACCGAGTCAACATCATATGCCACGTATCAAACCCATATATTTCCATGTCACTACCACTTTTCATCCATACCTTGCCACATGTAATGACTTGAGCCTTCCATGCCCCTGTACAAACTTCCACATCAGCGTTTGTACAGTCTAATCATCCACCACATCAACGTCCAAAAACATAAAAAGTTCATGACACGTGTCACCTCCTTGTGCTACCACGTCAACATGTTAACGCCATGCTGACTTCATCTTCCCTGTCATGCTAATGTATTATTGACGTCATCAGTACGACCTTTGACAATTGACTTTGAAGTTTTTTGCCTGTTTGGGAAAAAGTTCATATCGTGATAACTTCTCCATACGGTGTCCATTTTCGAAAAATGACATACTACTGGAATTGGAGCAACGATCCCTACGCAATAGAGATAGTTTCATCTTATTCCCATAACTTTGAAATTTTTGCCTTCCTATATCCAATTAGGATCATTCTTACCCACTAAGACCTTTTAGTCCTCCAAAAGGATATTAACTAGACATCAAGTGTGGGATAGGCCTCCCCACTTATCCTTTTTCTTTAAACTCTGTCCTATGAAGATGTCACATAATAATCAATTGCATAATAACCATGACAACTGAAAGCATATTGTTATCCATTTGACATCATTCACATATTACTGAATCCGGTACCATCCATGTAGAAAACATTAGCAACGATAATTTCATAAATATTACTGAAAATGAACCAATATGTTTGATGGGCTTGCAGGACATTAACTTTTCTTGAAGAAAAGTATGATTGACATCCCATCCTACAACCATCTCATGTTCATGCTTAAGATCAACTGATTTAATTGGCATAATTATAGGTGTATTTCTTGCATAAGCTGCCTTCTTTAATTGTTCCATTGTTAGAAGAGGTTGATTTTCTTTTATATGATGAGCATGTACACCATATTCAGTTCCCTTTTTAAATGAGTGATATTGATTTTGTTCCCTATAGAAGATTTCTTTACGATCATATAAATAAGGGATTTCTAAGACCATTCCACATGTTTCTAGTGACACTGCATCACATATTACTTCATCCACATACTTATATGTAATTGCAAATTTTACGATACATTTTTTTTTTATGGGCAATTTGTGATCTTTGATTATCCAATTTAGTGAATAGGGTTTGTGATGCATCTTAGTGTTTAATCCCAATTTCTTAACCACTTCTTCTGAAATTAAGTTAGATTGAGATCCACTATCTATCAGTGTATCGATATTAGCATGTTTCATTATGACCCTTATATGAAACAATTTAGTTCTTGAATCAAATCCATCACCAATTTTACCTGCCAAACCAACTAATTTAATCTAGACTCATCCCCGAAATATGATCCCAAGTCTGTTGGTCATATTGATGTTGCAAATGTTTTCCTCCCTTTCATCTCTTTGAACCACTTCGGTCTCTTCTCTAGGCGCAATTTCCAGTAATACTCATCATCATGCCATTCTTTCTTGCAATGCTTGCAATAGACCTTCTCTTCCTTCATTGTCACTTAATTTTATTTCTTCCTATTTCCTTTTCCTTTGCCTTTTTTAGTTGAAGATGATTCCCCTGATACACTAACTCTAGTTTTTCCTATTTCAATATATGTTGCTTGAACAAAAAGCTCATCAATATTATTAGGTCCAAACATAAATAAAATATTACGAATATGAGGCAAACCTCCTATATACTTCATTAGAGTTTCTTGTGTAGTCAATGGACCATATAACATCAAATCCATCTTATGAAATTCATCTGTATATCTTTGCACTGATTGTCCTTTTCTTAACTTAATACTTTTCCATTCAATTAAATCTTTTTCCTGATATCCCAATGGGTAGAACTGTTTTTTTAGTGTGGAAATAAAATCATGCCATGATGGAAAAATCTTACCAACCTATTGAGTTCCATGTTGCATTTTACTTTTCCACTAGATGAGAGTTGTGCCTTCAAGATGAAGCAATGCCAATCTGATTTTGGTTGCCTCATCTTTGATTTTCTACACATTTCAATATACCTCCATCTGTCTAACCCAGTTATCAATTTTCTTAGCATTAACTTTGCCATCATACATAGGAAAAACAAATTTTACATCAAGTTTAAGTAATGGCATATCAGGCTTATGTTTATGAGAATGTTTTCTTGCAGAAGTAGTATTCGAACTTCTACTTGAAGAAGAAGAAGATGGAGATGAAGGAGGTGAAGGAGGAGATTTTGGAGGGTCCTCTCCTTCTTCACTTTTGGATTTCTTTGAATATTCCCTTTGAACTGGTCCCTTTTGTTCCAAGTAATCATCATACAACACTTTTACCATCTCCGAGATTGCAAAGAAATTATTTTGAAACTCTCTTTCATTTTGAGAAATTCCTTCTTATGATGTCATATTATCACTTTGAGATGTCCTCTTTCTTTATCCAATCTCAGGATCTCCTTCTACAAGATCTCCTTCTCCACGACTTAGCTTTTTTGTGGTAATAATGAAAACTCAAACAACCAACTATCAACCTTCTCTCATACCACTTGATCTAAAATTGATCTTTTAAAGACTATGGTTAAGTTTATGCATGAGTTGATTTACCATTGAGAAATTGAAGAGAAGAATAAGATTTACTGAAATAATGTTGCATCCATCATAAATAATGCATAACAGAAAATAATCACTAAGAACATCATACCATAACATCAATATTGTTAATGGAGTTCGACAAAGTTTCCTACGTCTCCAGGCCTTTGTGTCAATGGGAGAGGCTTTCTTATTAATATTCAATGCTTTAAAAGTACATCATAAGTAAATCAAATGGATTACAAATTGGTTTGGTTACGTTCTTCTTGACCTCAAGAATCCAACACAACTGACAGCACTGAAAAAGGATGAGCATAGCTCCTGAAGATGGCCTCCAAAGTTCACTTCCTCAATGGCTTCCCTGCATAAGAATCCTTGAATATTCACAATTATTCATCATTTTGTTGTATCTGAACCTCTTTGGACTTTCAAAAACATCTGTTTTATATAGTATTTCAGTTGGGGATCCTATCCCAACTTTCTCCCAAGGTATATCCTCAAAAAGGGCTCCAAATCCTCCAATAATGGGAAAAATCTCGTTAAAATTAGGCTAAAAATCAACATAATCTAGTTTAAATAGTTTAAAACCCACATTTTGGCCAAATATGGGCACACACCCCTCTATCTCTGGGATCTAGGTCATATGGGTGGTCCATGTTTCCAAGTGTTAGGCATTGGCACCCTAGTCCAATGCCTGGTCCTCTTCCCTTGGTCGTGTGCTAAGCTATATGGCCATGTGCTCGAGTGGAGCCCCCAATCCATAGCATATGGTCCACACCTTGGTTCGCAGGCTAGCCCTGTCGACCAGGCATTTATCCCCCAAATCTGGCGCATATCAAGTTTAAAATAAATGTGTGTCATATGGTTTAAATAGGAGCAAAGCAGACCAGGTGACTAGAACATTGATGTTAGGACTTTGGTGTGCCAAGAGGTCACGAGTTCGACTCCGTCAGAGTACAAACACATTTTTGACCAGGCCTTATTGGCCTCATCTAGGGTGCCACATGGCACCCTGTGATTAGGCCACGTGTCACCCTATGATTTCCCACCGAACACACAATCAACACACAATTAGCTTGTCAAGTTAGCATTGTACACAACATATTCCCACATCACTGCCACTATTATCCATACTATTTCATCTGTCACGACCTGAGCCTGCCACATCACTTTATCAACTTCCATGTCAGCATACGTATAGTCCAGTCATCCACCACATCAGCGGCCAAAAATGCCAAAAATATTTGACACGTGTCACGTCCTGGTGGTTCCACGTCAGCATGATGATTTCATCATGACATCAGGCTAGTGTCATCTTCCCTATCATGTTGATGTACTATTGATTTCCTTAGTACGACCTCTTACTATTGAATTTGACTTTTTTTGTCTCTTTGGGAAAACGTTTAGATCACGATAACTTCGACATACAGTGTCCATTTAAAAAAAAAAAAAATATTGCCGAAATAAGCACGACGAGCCCTATGTGATGGTCCTAGTTTCATCTGATTCCAAGAGATTTGAGTTTTTTTGCTTCCTAGATCCATTTTGGATCACTGCTGGGTAAAATCATGAAGGTGGCTAACACTTTCGTGACAATCGGGTCTCAAAATTTCCCAGGCGCAATTTTTCGGCCGAAATGTTTTTGCTAGGAATTGTTTCGGCTGAAAATTTGGACATCAAATTGAATGGCGCCCTGACGGTGCCCTCGAAATTTGTGTAGAATGTTTTTCGGATGAATTATTTTCCTGTGGTAAGCATATTTCGGTTGAAAGAATTTTCGGCCGAAATGTTTATTTTTAATCGATTCCGTTAAAAACTAGGTTTTGACCGAAAGAATATTTCAGCCAAAAAACTGAAAATGGGACTGTTTGTAGGAAACTGCAAATTCTCTCCATCTTACTTGATCTTTTGAGGTAGCAGACTCCTACAAATACTCAGAATTTAGTTTCAGAATTGATACCAACATTTTTAAAATTGAATCTACTTTCATTGGATATAATTTTTTTTCATTTTCATTGTTTTTATCTAATTTTATTTATTTATTTTAAAAAATCACTACATAATATTTTTAGGCGACATTATGATTTGATGAAATGAAAAATCCATATATCTAAAATACACAGTGGAAAATTATGGAAAATTGATATTCATAATCCTTAAACTGTTATCTTCAAAATGGTATTTTTAGATTTTACTTTTAAGTAAAAATTAAGATAGATACAAGGTATAGGAAAACATGTGTTTAAATTATGCAACGTTTTCAGCTTGGTCAACTTCAAAAAATTCTAGAAATTATAATATTCATCCATTAGATTCAAAATTATAGTCATAATAAAATAGAGTCTCTGTAGATTGTTGAAGTATATTTTGTTTCTTCAAAACATAATTTTAATAATAGATACATTGTTTTGGGAAAAAATAACTCATTATCATTCCTTTCATGTTTAAGGAACATACTGTTAAACAATTGTCAAATTGACATATCAAATGTTAATAAAAAAAAATTGAAAAATAGTCATTGGAAAGATAACAAAATTATTCACAAGTTTTGTTTTTACTGTAAAGTGAAATTCTAAATAAAAAAAATACTTTTGTATGTTGGAAGTTGAAGAACTTGTGAAAATAGAGTTTTTTTGGTCATAAAATAGGCAAAAGTGTTACCCATCTTCATGATTTTACCCTGCTGCCCAAGTAGATGCCTCTGGTGAGACTTCAATTGCATGCAAACAATTCTAAAAGGGTTGATATCTAAAGTTTTTTTGTTGGTTAAATAACTTGAACCTAGGGTCTTATAACCACATGCCAACACAATTCATCAAACTTTGTTTTGTTATTCATGTGTAACTTTATCAATGTATTTCTTTGTCTCTTCAAGTGTTTCTTATAGTAACTTATCATGAGCTGCATTAAAAAAGTTTACCCTTTACTATAAAAGTCTTATTTGGTTTCTTATAGAATATTTTTTCAAGTAATTTTCCAACTTACTCTACCAATGCTCATGAATATTTCCCACACTCACCATATATGCATGCGAGAAAGTAAGATATAATCTTGGATCATGTACTACAAATAATATAACCAATATTTTAATCTATAGGATTACGTAATATAGGTTACCAACAATGTAGTTACACAATTATAATATACAACGAGAATTCTACAAGTAATATACAAGCATCCATACATAGAAGGAAAAAGAGGAGAAAAGTACTAGCGTAACCAACACAAATTAGTCTATTATTATATAATATAAATTACCACAAAATACATCATGGGTTCACATGAATTTATACATTTGTATTAGTGGAAGGTAGTTGCAACTATCGTAACTACCTTGGTTGATCAACCCATGCCAATGTTTTCAACTGACTCAATTATATAATTGACCTATATTCATAATCGATTGACTCGTTACTATTTATTTTCATGGATTCAACCCTTGGTATGATCTGATATCACATTGAAATTTTTCCTCCCTAGCAACTAGTAGTTAATTCCAAATAAATCGCTTATTGAATTAAAGAACTACTGAGTAATCAACTAAACATGCCACATAAGCCTAAACAATGAAACCAAATCAAGCACACATAAACAACAATATTTTTTGGTAGATACCCCTAGAAAAACCACAAAGGGATAAACAAGGTTGAGAATTATTTTATTATGCTACAATTAGGTCTTCTATAACATGTATAATGGTCCACTAAGAGAAATACAACTGCAGAAAAACCTGGAAAAGTATGATCTCTTGTACAAACTATAATTGGACACTTCTTGAGGTGTGTATTTATTTCCTTCACTAAACCCACATATGTAAGTGAATGTCTCCACTGAAACCTGTGTACATGTAGGAAAAGGGTGTACAACAAGCTCAATATGATGCAACACTCTCCTATGGATTCATGTTTCTGAAACCCACCTGTGTTGCCTCTGTTCTGTTTTCTTCTTGACCTGATCTCTAGATAGAATTCCTTCTCCACCTATCCAATATATTGAATCATATTTCTTCATGGTATAATACTCTATGTCAACTCTCTCAACATATCTCTTCCCAATTCCTTCATACTCTTGAATCACAATCCTTTGTGATCCAAGCACTCAAGTAGAGGTCCTTCTCTACTCCTAAGTGTTGTTAAATTTTGAGCTTGATTCCTTATGCAGATTAATTCTTTTATTTTCTTCAACACTTTGATTCCATCTTAATACACTTCAACAATACTAGATCATAATCAAATAGAAATAACTATGTATATAAGTAAGCATGCACATCAACAACACATATACCCTGGGGAAACCCTGTACAAGGAGAAAAACCCCAGCAAATGATATTCGTTTATTGCATTAATAATGTAATATCACTTACAAATATCCACCATGAATGTTATTCTCTTAAAGAGCTTGCCAAGATGACTCTAACCTGACAAAGACCTAAAAGAACTTGCTGAAATACACCTCTGATATGTTTCCTCTATTGTTGATATACAACACTGATATGTTGCTTTGGTATCCTGCCTCTTTATCACTTATGGGTGCCTCTATTTCTTCACCCTTAACTTGCATCTCAAAACTGTGTTGAAGAGAGGGTTCTACCTCTGCTTATATAGGCTAAAGAGGGGAAGAGGAGAGGCTCGAAATAGTAACATGTTTGCATGAGTTAATAATAACTCAGCTTCATACTTTAGTTTGAACATAGATCTAGACTTGAGACGGGATACAACTCAACATTATACTTTAGTTCAAAAATAGAACTAGACTTGAGACTGGTATGCTTTAGTTCGAAAATAGAACTAGACTTAAGACTTTAGTTGCAACTCAACATTACACTTTAGTTCTAAAATAGAAATAGGCTTAAGACTTTAGTTGCAACTCAACATTACACTTTAGTTCTAAAATAGAACTAGACTTAAGACATTAGTTGCAACTCAACATTACACTTTAGTTCTAAAATAGAACTAGACTTAAGACTTTAGTTGCAACTCAACATTACACTTTAGTTCTAAAATAGAACTAGACTTAAGACTTTAGTTGCAACTCAACATTACACTTTAGTTCTAAAATAGAACTAGAGTTAATAACTTAGTTGCAACTCAACATTACACTTTAGTTCTAAAATAGAACTAGACTTAAGACTTTAGTTACAACTCATCATTACACTTTTAGTTCTAAAATAAAACTAGTCTTGAGACTTCATTTACAACTCAACTATTTACAAGGCAATTCAAAATTCTCTTCATGGTGGATAATGTTACATGTGCCAATGCAATAGATCAATTCATTTATATAATTTGCAATATTAGGAACATCATTTGTCTTTTCCACACTTCCATCAGCTGCATGTTTTATCTTATAGATCCATTTGGAAGAAACCATTGATTTGTCTTTTGGCCTCGGCACAATGTCCCAAACATTGTTCTTTATAATAGACCGTTATTCCTCAAGCATGCGATCCTTCCATACTTGTAATTTATCTTCTTCTTCAGACAAGGAAGGTTCGGCATTACTAATGTTGCTCATCAATGAAACATAGACTCCAGACCTATGAGGCCTCTTCCTTTCCCTAAAAGTTCCTTTGGGAGCAACTATCCTTCTACTTCCTGCACTATTTATTTAAGCTACCCTGGCTTCCTTTTAGTTGGAGGTTCTTCAAGAGTTATTTCTAACACTTCAGCAAGTTCTAGGGTCTCATTACTTGGCCCTTCATGAGGTTCCTCCCTCTGATCATTTGAATCTTCATTTTCAGAAGAGGGTGAAGCTGGTTGAACTGCTTCTGATTCCTGTTGAAGCTCTCTGGATTTCTTAAATGTGAATTCCTCATGGAAAGTCACATCTTTTCTTACCTCTATTTTCCTCTGACCTGGTACATAAATCCTTTAAGCCTTGGAGTTCTCACTGTACCCCAGAAAACCCCTTTCTTGCCTAAGGGTTCCATATTTGTCCTCTTTTCCTTAGGGACATGAATACACACAGGACATCCAAATATCCTTAGATTCCCTACTTAAGGTTTGATCCTTGAGAATACCTCTTCAGGAGTCTTTTCCTTCAATATAGCATGTGGATACCTGTTTTGAATATACACGGAAATGGAGATAGTTTTTGTCCATAAATAATTTGGTAGATACTGGTCAAACATCATTTCTTTCGCTGCCTCACAAATTGTCCTGTTTTTCCTCTCATCAAATCCATTTTGCTGAGTTTTATATGGCACGACCAACTGTCTTTTGATTCCTACTGACTTGCATAAATCCTCAAACTGAAGAGATTCAAACTCTCCTCCATTATCTGCTATAAGCATTCTGATGTGTTTCCCTGACTTCTTTTCAATAAAGGCTTTATACTCTTTGAATTTATCAAATGTGTCACTTTTAGCTTTAAGGAAATATATCCAACATTTTCTTGAGTAATCATCAATAAAAATGACATAATAAAAACAACCATTGAGAGAGGGAGATGACATGGGACCAAATACATCAGAATGAACCAGATCTAAGATTCCCTGAGCTCTATTGTCACTACTAGGAAATGCTTTCTTTATATTTTTACCTAGCATGCACCCTTTACAAATTTCATTTTTACAAATAGAAATAGAGGGCATGCCACATACCATGTTCGGTATATCTGGAAGACATTTGTAATGAATATGTCCAAGTCTTCTGTGCCACAACTCATTGGATCTAGTTGAATCATGAGCCAATTCCTGAACTCACTATCCTGACACGACATACAGTCCTCCACTGCGAGTTCCAATGGGTTTTGATGTACTTAAGTGGCTACATTTAGCCCATAGTAGTTTATTCCTATCCTTGAATATCACCCAATATCCCTTTTCCAGAAGGGTTGCAATTGATAGTAGATTCTTCTTGAGCCCTGGAACATATAATACTTCATCAACATGAAGTATATCCCTAGATTCCAATCTGTAGGAGATAGAGCCTACTCCCTCTATCTTGTAACATTTTTCATCCCCAAGCTCGAACTTCTCTGCAAAAGATTTTATCTCGAAATCTGAGAGGATATGCTTGTACCCTGTCATGTGCTTTGATGCACCATTGTCTGCTAACGAAGTTTTCGACCCCGTGAAAATTGAACTGGATAAGGTAGAAACCAAGTAATATTCTTTTCTATTTTCTTTCTCAATAGAAGGACTTTTCTGATCTCTTTTGGATTCATCATCCTCACCAGTTGAGGCATGATGTTTCCCTTTCCTAGGATATTTCTTTATAAACCACCAATCTTTAGAAAAATGACCCAACTTATTACAACTAAAGAATTTAGTCTTAGATGTATCAATATTCTTTCCTTTGAATGTACCTTTGGTGTTTGGCTTCCTCTGAGAGCCTTTCTAGAAAGTGCCTTTCTTCTTTCCCTTGAATCTTGATGCTAAAGTTGAGTGCTCTTATTTCGTTGGCTCACTCCTGGTATCTGTGTGACTCTCCTCCTAGAGGGAATCATGCCATAACCTCTCAAACATGGGTTGGATCTCTCTCCCACTTACAATGGATAAGAAGGTCTCCCATGAAGAAGGAATACCGTAAAAAATGACCTACACTAAATCATCATCATCCACTATCACCCTTGTGCCCAAAAGTTGATCTTTGATCTGGGCTATCCTGGAATAAAAAGATGCCATTGATTCACCTTTCTCTATCTTCAAATACTTAAGCTTGTGCTTAAGTGTCCTCTTATGACTTGGAGCCTGTTTCTCATTCATATTCACCAAGGTATCCATACAGTCCTTGAAAGTCATTAACGAAGTCATTGCAAGAATTATATTGTCTTTGACTGAGTCAAAGATGATTCACCTGTCCTTTGCTTGACTCTTCCTGAAGGTCGCTCTTCCTACATTATTTGTGGGTTTCTCTACCATTGTGGTCACATCTTGTTATCACTGAAATTTTGTCTGAAAATGGTTACATAAATCCAACATCATCAAACAGTTATGAGGTCACCCATGGACCAAAATTACCACAAAATCATCTCCAAAAGGTCCAAAACTATACAACCAGTGATAAAATTAAGGTGCGCTATGACTACACAGGGCGCGCGCATGCGCACATGTGTGATCCAGAAATGCACTAAAAGCGCACATGCGCATGATGTGCGACTGTGGTCGCTAAAAGCCACGCACATCTGAGAACGATGCATTTATGAGAGTGGTCAGCCTCCCACCCACTTCTGGTTCAGCTTCCAAGTTGATTTGACACCCAAATCTCGACTGAATCCGACTGGGTGGCTGTTCAAAGACCTAAAAATGCCCTAAATAGCCTCTTTTCACACTATAAGTTGGTTGCACAATACCTCAAAGTGGTTCTATAAAACAAAGCCATGGGTGCACTTCATTTTCAAGGAATTCATTTGCAAGGTTATGCTGCTGCTATTCTCTTGGGGAATCCTCTTTTCTCATCAAGAGTATACTAGCACCATTTTATTTGGCAATCCATCTCACCTCTTGAGTGGATTATCTTGGGATTCTTTCACCATTTCATTCAAAGTTGTAAGAAGGGCTTAGTTGTGGGGGTCCAAGAGCCCTCCCTTGGAGGAAGAAGGGATCGAAAGTCCTCTTTCTTCTTGGTGTTTTCTTTCACTAATATAATCCTTGCCATTGGTGACATGAGTCTTATTGGTTTTTTGTTCTTATGTCCTTATGCTCAATAGTTTAGTTGTTCTTTTATTTCTTAGTTTAATTCTTAGCTTGTTATTTTATGTTTCTTTCTCTAACCCTTTTCCTTTATAGTTGTCTTTCTTAGCTAACCCAACTAATCTTGTAAGCACCTCTGTTTTTCTCATTTAGGTGACAAAAGAGGCGCAACAGATTGGTGATTCCGTTGGGGAAAGGTATCAATTTCCTACCCCATTTGGGGTTTTATAGCTTTTCTTTTGGTTTATTTAACCTGCAGGTACCTTAACCGGCCCAAGCCAACCTGCAAAACATCCAATTCAAAGTTGAATTGAGAGAATTCCATCCGAAATTTTCTTCACGGTCGTGTGTCAGTTGTGCATGGGTTTTTTGGCCCACGGTCGCGTATCGTGCGCACGTGCACCAAAATCAAAGTGTTGTTCTGCGCACCTGTGCCCAAAAGACTGTTTCAGTTTGTGCATAGGCTCTCAGTGCACCTCTGTCTACTCTGAGACCCACGCACCTGTGCATAAAAATACATATTGTAAGCTTGTTTGTGATTTGGGGAAGGCCCCTAGCCTTCTTAAAAATGATTTCATGCATGTTGTAATTTGCACCACACTTAGTTCCCTCTTCATATAAAGGGATTAGTCAAAACACATAGGCACATAGAGGGTTTAAAATCATTATTTCCTCTTTTGCTTTCATTGTTCCACATGGATGGCTTTCTTTGACTAAAAGTATAAGTTGGAATCATTTGTAATCACATAAAACTTGCATTGGGACCAGAAGTTGGATAACAATCGCTTAGTATGCTCTTCTCTTGCGCTTCCAGGCGACCTTGAGAGTCAGAAAAAGTTTGTAGGATAATTTCATCTCCCTTAAAAAGGATAAAACCTTTAGGAGAGGAAAACAACCCCCTCGGGACTCCTCTTAGTTTATTTTTCAAACATATCTCAAGATTGTAACGGGCCCATACATGCCCACATGCTACAAAGATAGGATAGTGTTGAAATTTACTTTCTTAGATTAAATCACTAAGGAAGTTTAAAGGTTTTGTAACGGGCCCATACATGCCCACATGATCACAATCTAGGATAGCTTCAAAGCTTTCTTAGATTAAATCACAATAGGGAGTTAAAGGAATAGTAAAGGACCCACATGTCCACGTGCTAATTTCCTAGGGACTTTTGAATTACGCAAGGTTGTACCAAAGGAATTTAGTTAATTAGGTAATCAACACTTGTAAGGACCAAGCAAAGTCCACATGCAACAAGGTGACACCTAATTCATTAAAAAATTAGCACACTTTCACTCATTCACACACAAAAGTCACTTATCACTCACATAGTTTTCATCTCGAAATGTGGAGGTCAAAGTAAGTTTCCTCCAAAGGGATTCCGAAACACCCCACCCTTTTCTTGACGAAACTATCCACTCCCATTTAATTTCAACGAGATTGGATCACACCCCCAATCTATCAAACAAACCACATCTAAATTTTTTCTAAAAACTCACTAAGTTTTCCTCCACAAGAGGTGCCAAAATAAAAATTTTAGCCTAGGTAGGATTTTGGGGATAGGCATCCAAATAACTCCCCATTATTTGGTTCTCACATTGTCAAAACAATAGAAGTTGTCAAATAAGGAACTGAAAATCCTCCAAGTTAAGTGTTCCTAACACCATAAGGCAGGGAGATACCTATGAAGGGTTGAAGGCTGAGGTCCCTTTGTTCTGTGCGTCCCCCCTTGAGGCACCCACCTCTTGGACGGGATCCAGCCCGTGACCCATTTCTTAGGCCGAAAATCTAAATGTCGCACTTTAACCGAGGTACCTAGTGACCAAATTTTAGGACAACTACCCAAGTGGAAATTGTGGGCTGCAATTGTAGCTTGATAAGATTTTGTGTGGCTATTGGGAAATATCGCCAGCTCTTTCGAGATATGCCTCCTTTACCCCTCATTATAACTGATTACTTCATCCTTCACTAGTTTCTCTTTCAGTGACTTCAGACCCCACTATTGAGTACTATTGAAAGGTCCAGTGCTATTGGAGAGGAACGACGTTATGTCTTTTAGGACACGATCATTTGTTTTCTTTGATCCCCCATGCGGACAAAACCCACTTATCCACATATATGCTTTTTTTTCAAAATATTGTATGTATGATGCACTTATGATTACATTTTGATTTAGATATATATCGTGTAAAGTTCAAAAATTGCAACAAAAGGCTCTTGTTTATTTATTACTCTCACCACAATTTGGACACATCCACTCATCTAGTCAGACATCATAGGGGACCCACAAAACCCTCATCGTTCCAGACGCTTGCTAAACCTCCCTCCTATTCTAGGGGGAGTTACTAGTCTTGCCAACTCACCAGCCCCACCTTCTCACACTCCTGTGAGTGCCACTGTCTTAGGATAAACTTTTCTTCGTTCCACCTTACTTGGGTCCTCTTCCCAAGGTCCACCGTCCACTCGCTCTACTTTACATGGAAGCGGGGGGGCAACTTCCTCTCAAGGGGGAAGTACCAAACCACCTAGTCCCCTTCAAGGGTCAGGTTCAAAAACCACTCACACCATGGATGGAACTAATCCTCCGCCACCACTACAGATGCCATATTTGGCCTCTCTTAACATACCATATTTAAGAAAACTCACAAATGACCCTATACTGCATGACCCCACATGGCCTGCAATGCCTACCAAACTGCCTTCAAACATCCCCAAGTTTGAAGGAAAGGCAGGGGATGACCTTGCCAACCATGTCATGAATTTCCACCTATGGTGCTCTTCCAACAACATTATGGATGATTCCATCTGACTATGATTATTTCAACGCATGCTCACTGGCCCATCAGCCAAATGGTATGTAGACGAAAAATCGAGGTCCCATGTGACTTTCGAGTCCTTGGCCAAAGCATTTTTTACCTTCTTCCAATTACCAATCTGCCATGACAATGGTCTTGAACTACTCTCTAATTTTAAGCAAACCTCAGCCACACATATCGCTGATCACAGTCATGACTGGCGTAGATGATGTAGTTTGTGCAAAGCCGAAACCACCAAACAATAGTGTCTTGACTGGTTTCTCAGATCACTTGTCTCTCTCCTTGGTAAATATGTAGCTTCCACCTTCCCTTAATCATAAGAAAAATCCATCAATAAGTCTCAACAATACGACCTCATCTATTCCTAATCAGGGTACTTCTTAATCTCTGAAAACCCATGCCATTTGGCCAAGACAAACCTGGGATGTCTCACTCAATAGACAGATTGATTGGTAATACCACACACCACAGTCCACAACCCCAACAACCACCAATGTATGGCACACGTCAATATCCGTTGGCATATGGGGGAACCTCTTATTACCCTCCACCCCCTTATCAACAACCATACCCTGTTTCTCTTCCTCCACCTATCAGTGGGCCACCACCGACACCTACAATACACCCACCTATCCAAACAAGTTCTTGTACTCCCTCTACCACAGCTTATACTCTAAGTACTAGCGAAGGCGCCACACCTTCCTATGTACCTTACAGATCATTACCCCCATAGAATCTCTACTTTCCATTCCCTGGTCCTCCACAGCCCATGGCTCCCCCACACCTTCACGCTGGGGTGAATTTTGTTCAATCCTCTCCCCTTCAACAATATCAAAATTTTGAACAACTGAATACAGAAAATCTGACCCATCAGTCGAATAATGCCAAAAAGAAAGGAAAAAACAGGAACAATAGCAACACAGGTCAAGGCGGGAATTACCCCCAACAGAACCAACCTACTGGGGGAAACCAGAATCAAGGGAATAAGAATCCCCAGGGGGGCAATAACAATAGGCATCAAGGGAGAAACAACAATAATATTAGAACCACCTTCCCTTGTGCCCTTTGCGGTGAGTTCGGTGATTATACTCATCATTGCCCCCAAATCATTGATTTTAAATGAATGAAAGACTCAGGAAGTGTACCACATCCTCCAGCACCACCTGCCCCTCAGCAAGCCCCACAACATTATGTGAAACAACCACCCCCAACCGTGATTCAAAACCCCATTCCACACAAGGGTGTGATAAACACCCAATAGGATATGCAGCATACCCCACCATAGTTGGGACAATATCCCAATCTAAACAATCCCGCAGATCGTACTATCCTCCTCATGAGCGAGGAAGAAATCCTTCTGCAAACACGTAGTCATCAATACCATACACCCACTGAGTCTCCTCCCAGTCCCCCATAAACAATCCCAGCACCAACGGGACCCCCATTGGTGATTCTTCGCCCTCATGCAAAAACACCTCTTTGCATCCCTCACATCCCTTTATGTAGGAATGTCCACAACCCACAAGCTGGGAAGGCTCATAATTATAGTTTGGTCAATGACTTAGCACAACCCTCGGTTGCCATGTTAGTCTTAGAAGTCCTTCAAACTTGTCCCACTCAGCATAAATCATTACTTTCACCTTGGGGACAGTCGACCCCGCAGATACTCAACTCATCACATTTGATCTCGACAGTGGAGAACCTCGCCTTCCCTCTCTAATCGCTTCTCAAATCCCAGTGAAAATTCATAACATTACAGTTCATTGATGCATCATTGATGAAGGCACATCCACATGTATCATGTCTAAGTCTGTATGGCAGAAAATTGGTTTCCCCGAACTCATACCATCTGCCATTACCTTAAGAGCTTATGACAAACGACCATCTTCTCCTGAAGGGCTCTTCCAAAATGTCCTTGTCGAACTTGGGGACAAGACCATTCTCATCGACATTGAAGTTATTGATGCCCCACTCGATTATAATATCTTGTTCGGTCGTAGCTACATGTACGCTATGAAGGCAGTTGCCTCTTCCGTCTTTTGAACAATGATGTTCCCCCATAACAGGAAGATCATTACCATTGACAAAGTTTCACATTATGAGCCCAACCCTTCTGCCAACATCAATAACATTCTCCCTCTCATCCACACTAGTCATGAAGCATACCAACTCATCAAAATGGGCCCTGGGATTTTCAAAGACCCATCATTGTTAGGAACTTACCATGGTTCCCCACTGCTCCTTCATCCTTCCAATCAGGTATGTGTTGTATCGTCCAAAGGAACTGACATCGAGGATACCCTTCCTCCCCGATAGGCTTCTATCATATCTGACGTCCCATTAGTCGCAGAGCTCCTCCCTCACAAGCCTCCTGCGAACTCGTCGACTCCGTCAGTTCACGAGTTCACCTCTCCCCAAGGCCATATCCCAGTTTGGGAGACAGTTCCCCAAGCCACTACTCAAATCCCCATCTTTTACCCTCCACGAGGCCTACAAGATTTCCAAGTAGCCGCAACACTTACTCTCCCTAATATGGTGTTGGCAATTCTAGTTTGGTATTTACATCCATCAAAGATGGTTCCTCAACCATCCCTTCCCCCAAAAACGGAAGGAATCCCAATGACGATTCCCATCCTCACTCCCACCATACCCTCTACACCCCGACTCACTAACCTCCCTGCCATAGCTAGGGGCAGGCGAAAGAAGAAGGATCCCACAGCTCCACTCCCCCCATGAATCCAACCTCCTTGCACGGTATGTGAGAAATATGGACACCCAACCAACAAATTCCCATCTCTACCCGAGTCACATAACCTAATTCCCCTCAATCAAACACCATCACCGCTCACCACTGTAGCAAGTATTGTTGCTACCTCCCTTAACTCAATTAGCAAAGGGTTGTGAACCAAATTTGCTTGCGCTATATGTTTAGAATATGGACATTATACACACCATTGCCCAGCACTACCTCATTTCCACCAGACATTAGTCGCAGTATGCCAAAGCTTCCAAAACGAACCCAATCCAACTACATCATCCATACCAAACATCATTGACATCCATTATGTCACAACTTCAGTCAATGAACGTATGAGATGTCCTTTCTCTCCATGCGAATCCTTAGATCATTTTACATACCAATGTCCTATGATCATTGAATATAGGAAGCACCAATTGACCCTGATTCAAACCCCTGTACAGCCCTCCGTACAGGCCCTGCCCACAAATTGCAAACCTACTTCTATGCAGGACGATAAGACTACTAACCTGAAGCTCGCTGGTCTTGAATCAACTGCCTCATTCTCCCAGAATCTCCAAATCTCCTCTGAATACATCTTGTCCAGTCACTTTGACAGAAAGTACAAATGAGGTGGCAATATGGGCCCTACAACTATATATAACCCTTTTTGCCAAACTTCCAACACCATTCTGGGAGCTCCGGGTGTTCATTTTTTTTATCCTTCTTCAGCCACGGGATCAACGTCCTGTCACCTACATCAAGACAGTCCTTGGGCCATTTTTTATCCCTAGCCCCCAGGGCGCCATTTTTTCATACCCATCCAGGTACGCATGCTCATGTTCAAAATTATCAAATAAATGCTTGTATGTTTGATTCTCTTCAGATATTGTTCACGTCAGGTATTTGGTTTTCATGTGTGCGAGTACTTGTTCATCATACATCAACACAACCCCTTCAGGTATATAATCAACACTAGCATGTAATCATTCCCTCTGAATCTTAATTGCATCTCCAGTCACACCCTCTGACATTTTCCTTTAGGATCCCCATCTCTGGCTCTGCAGTACCGACACCTTCATTTCATTTTGGGTACTGTCACCCAGTAGCACTCTCCCCCACATGAGTTTTCCCATTCATAGCACCCTTTGGCACTTTGACACTCATGTTGTTTTTGAACCCTTTAGGGATGGGAGTCCCGATAGTCTTACATCATGTCGTGAATCAACCACATACTCCTTGTCCTCATTTTGCTAGCTTTCCCAATGGACTCCCAGGTTATCTCTTCAAGGTTCTATTTTGACTGCGCCTCCACAATATCATTAACCCTCCATTTCATCCACAATCAGTTTTCCCCTCCACAAATTTCCCTCCATACCATCTACCTCATACAAAAACCCACCCATGGCCCTCCCAACCTCCACCAGTTCTCCAAGAACATTATGCCCTCACTGGCTCAACCATATTGCATTGGGGAACCCGTTTCTATATTTGTACACTCATCCCCAATTATTCTTTATAAATTGTAAAAAGCCTTCGTTTCCAGCATTTACATATCTTTTTGTCGTCACCTTTGGCGACCTTCTTCCCTTTCTTGGCAAACACAACCCATGTCGCCCTTGGTTGGGGCACTCCTTATCATATACTCCTATTGACATCGTCCATATACTCTGAGTATCCCATAGGCCACTTACCTATTCTCTCTGAGTTTGTCCACTATATCCCGCCTCTGGCACAACTTATCCAACGTCTAGTTGTCCCCCTGACACTCGACCTAGTTGAACGGTTGCGGCCACTTATACTTCACATATACCCCCAACGAAGGGCAGTCTTGAGTCTTCATACATCTTGATTTCGTCCATGTACCTCCTCAGTTCCTAACCTCACCTAGTAGATTTCACGAAGCCCTTTGCTTCTTGAAGTCGCGTCCCCCTTTTTGTCGACATCAACACAATTTCCAGAAGGGCGACAGTATCTTGAACCTCATTACCTTTCCAATGAGAGGTCTCAAATGACACAGGGAGAACCACAATTGCTCCCTACTGTCGTTGACCCCCGTAACATTCGACTTCAATACTTTCTCATGTTACGGTGGGTCTTACTTTGCAACTATTGCAGTTATTTCTTATATTTGCCGAAGACCTCTAAACTTGGCTAGGCTATCAATGCCTACAGAATCCATGATACTTCTTACAGGTGTCATTGCCTACTATTTAGAGTATGTTCCTCCTCATAATTTCCTTCTTCCTTTATTACGACCGCCCCCGAGGGCGCTGCAGTTGTCTACATAAACACACCATTTCAGTTACTATACAAGATCATTCTTTTTTGAGTTACATGACATGAGCATGGGGCATGCCCCCCTCGTTTGTACACAATTTATTTTTACACACCTTATGGAAGGTTGGGTTCTACAGGTTCCCTTCTCCCTCCAACGGGTCACTCTTGATACTCTCACTATCGCTCTCTCTTACAACAACACTCTCAGTAGAAGAAACATTGATGAATTTTGGCTATATGTATGCTCCTAACGTCATCCATCAGGGGGCATCTGTTATCACTGAAATTTTGTCCAGAAATGGTTACATAAATCCAGCATCATCAAACAGTTATGAGGTCACCCATGGACCAAAATTACCACAAAATCATTTCCAAAAGGTCCAAAACTATACAACCAGTGATAAAATTAAGGTGCACTATGACTACACAGGGCATGCACGCACATGCACGATCCAGAAATGCACTAAAAGCACACATGTTCACGATGCACGACTGTGGTCGCTAAAAGCCGTGCACATCTGAGCACGATGCATTTATGAGATTGGTTGGCCTCCCACCCACTTCTGGTTCAACTTCCAAGTTGATTTGACACCCAAATCTCGGCTGAATCTGACTGGGTGGTTGGTCAAAGACCTAAAAATGCCCTAAACAACCTCTTTTCACACTATAAGCTAGTTGCACAATACCTCAAAGTGGTTCTATAAAACAAAGCCATGGGTGCACTTCATTTTCAAGGAATTCATTTGCAAGGTTATGCTGCTGCTATTCTCTTGGGGAATCCTCTTTTCTCATCAAGAGTATACTAGCACCATTACATTGGTCAATCCATCTCAACTCTTGAGTGGATTAGCTTGGTATTCTTTCACCATTTCATTCAAAGTTGTAAGAAGAGCTTAGTTGTGGGGGTCCAAGAGCCCTCCCTTGGAGGAAGAAGGGACCTAAAGCCCTCTCTCTTCCTGGTGTTTTCTTTCACTAATATAATCCTTTCCATTGGTGACATGAGTCTTATTGGTTTTTTGTTCTTATGTCTTTATGCTCAATAGTTTAGTTGTTATTTTATTTCTTATTTTAATTCTTAGCTTGTTCTTTTATGTTTCTTTCTCTAGCCCTTTTCCTTTACAGTTGTCTTGCTTAGCTAACCCAACTAAGCTTGTAAGCACCTTTGTTTTTCTCATTTAGGTGACAAAAGAGGCGCAACACTTCTCAAGATCATTCTCTTGCAAGATATTTGTTATTCGAAGATTCCACACATTTAAGTTGGCAGCTCCTTCGAGCCTATCCCCGACCCTGACTGAAATGGAGGATGCCATGGACCTCACACTAGAAACTTAATCAAACTTGCTTGGATCTATGTGTACCTGCTTCTGCACTTCAACATGTTTAACACACCCTAAGCTCTGATACCATGTTAAATTTTGAGCTTGATTTCTTATGCGGATTAATTATTTTATTTTCTTCAACACTTTGATTCTAGCTTAATACACTTCAACAATACCAAATCATAATTGAATAGAAATAACTATGTAGATAAGTAAGCATGCACACAAACAACACATATACCCTGGGGAAACCATGTACAAGGAGAAAAACCCCAACAAACGATATTCCTTTATTGAATTAATAATGTAAAATTACTTACAAATATCCATCATGAATGTTCTTCTCTTAAAGATCTTTGCAAGATGACTCTGAATTGACAAAGACCTAAAAGACCTTACTAAAATACACCTCTAATATGTTGTCTCTATTGTTGATATACAACACCAATATGCGGCTTTGGTATGTTGCCTCGTTATCACTGATGTGTGACTCTATTCCTTCACCCTTAACCTACATCTCAAAACTATGTTGAAGAGAGGGTTCCACCTCTCCTTATATAGGCTAAAGAGGGGAAGAGGAGAGGCTTGAAATAGTATCCTGCTTGCATGAGTTAATCATAACTCAACTTCATACTTTAGTTCGAACTTAGAACTAGACTTGATACTGGTTACAACTCAACCTTATACTTTAGTTCGAAAATAGAACTAGAGTTGAGACTGGTATGCTTTAGTTCGAAAATAGAACTAGACTTAATACTTTAGTTGCAACTCAACATTACACTTTAGCTCTAAAATAGAACTAGACTTAAGACTTTATTTGAAACTCAACATTACACTTTAGTTCTAAAATAGAACTAGACTTAAGACTTTATTTACAACTCAACATTACAGTTTTAGTTCTAAAATAGAACTAGAATTGAGACTTCAGTTACAACTCAAGTCTTTACAAGGCAATTCAAAATTCTCTTCATGGTAAAAATGTTACATGTGCCAATGCACTATATCAATACATTTATATCATTTGCAATATTAGGAACATTGTTTGTTTCTAACTCATAGGAATTTTATATTCAACCTAAATTTTGCTAGATGCCTTGACTTTTTCTCATGGATCACAAGGTTTTACTAGGCTCACAGAGGTTGTATGCTCCCCCTGAATTTTTCACTAGTCTTTCTATGCTCACAGAGGTTGTACATTCCCCTTGACTTTTTCACTAGACTGTCTATGCTCACAGAGGTTGTATGTTTCCCCTGACTTTTGCATTAGACTCACATAACATCTCATTCATCCTGAATTTTTTTTTGAATCACAGAGGTTGTACGTTCCCCCTGGCTTTTGTCAATACCTCACAAGATTGGTTGATTCTCCAAATATCCCTAGCTAGCCTCAGAGTGGCCCATATGGCCTCTCATTGGAATGATTGTCGATGCTACAAAATTTAACAAGTGTGACCTTGGTGAATTCACACTAGCAAAGGTCCTCCTTTTCTATCTATGTGAGAAGTAGCTTCTCCTTTAACATATCCTTTCTTTTATAATCATGAGTAATAATCTATTTCTGATCTCCAAAGTGATTGATGTTTGAGATTACATTTCATCGCACTTAAGATTTACATGGTTAGATTACATTCTAATTACTTTTAGAAGATTCTTGAAATAACTCAATTAACTAATTACATAATTAATTAATAAAAATAATTTACTTTTATAATTCCTTTAATTAAAGTAAATTAAAGAGTATAAGGCTTTGGATGAGGATGTCTAGACACATAGACATGTGCATAAATACATGTCCAATTCTACCACTACCATCAACACAACCTCTTGGAGAGGAAGTTATTTTCCGAAGAGACATATGGAACTAGTTCTTCCTTTGATCCTGGCACACTGTCAAATAGATCATCCTTATCACTAGAATCCCTCTAATCCTATTAATGAACTACTTCATTAATACTGGAATTCATGGAATCGATGACGCTACATATCAATGCCTCAAATTTTGAAAACTTCGTTGAAGGTATGATCTCAATCAATGTGTTACTAGAATCCTCCTTATCCTAATAATCCATCAATGTCATCTCATACCAACTCAGTCTCGTGATAGGATTGGAAGGGGATAAATCCCTATTCCCATATGAAGGTTTACTCCCCACAATAGAAGTCTATGAACTCTTCTCATCCTTTAGATGTTCACTCTTAAGAGCCTCCTACTCCTCGTCCTATGCCACTGACATCGATCCATGATCCAAGATCCCTTTGGATCCTCTTAGAGGCTAGCTATTCAACTTGTATAACCTAACCTTTCTAGAGCCAATGTTGATTGTTGTGTCAGGGATAGTTTCCTATGAACATATGAGTACTTTCCCTCTCTAAAAGGTAACAACAAAAACCTTGTTCTCCAAAACTGAAACTTAGAGAGAGTTATTCTTCAGTTTTGTTACATAAAGCACATCCTGGGCCTCTAACGAACCTCCTGACTCAATTCAAAACATGAAAATTCCCTTCCCCTTCATTTTGTACTTGAAATCATCACCAAGTTCCACATGGGTCCCTTAGTCCTTCGTCAGCCTACTAAATAGCTCATGTTCTCCTAGCGCTATTTTATTTTATTAATTTAAAATCTCGGCTCCCTTCCTGGGATAATGGTCCACATGAGGAATAATACAATCCAACAAATAACCTACCTCAAGATCAATCCTTCTATCTTGTTATCTGTTATTTTTCTTGCTTCCCCTTTGCTACTTTACTCAAACCCTACATTACACACTTGGATGAAAGTCCTTCTCCACCAAATCTAGGAGATCTTCTATATCACTCTATGTGTATTTTATGTCCACTAAGAAAAATCCAACACATTCAACCAAGCACCTTTGTTGCTATTGTACAACCCTATACCTACAAATTTCACAAGATGTACATGATTGTTCCTTCTGAAACCCACGTATGTACATGCATGCTTCTTTTGAATCCTACGTATGTATGCAACTGTTCCTTCTAAAACCTACATATGTATCCACCCAGGGCTACTGAAACCTATGTATGTACACACATTTCCTTTGTGCATACTATGTATGCACTCTCCTTTTCCTTCTACAACTCACGTATATATGCACCTTGGGATACTGAAACATTCGTACAGGTCTGGAACTCTACTCCAATCTGTTGGACCTTCGTTTTTCTACTTTGTTGCCCAGATGTGTCCTTGTTCTAGATATTTTTGTTTATACCTCCTTCTCCTTTGCACTACTTAGATATCTAGGTGAAATTCCTTATTCACCCCGTGCTAAGATCTCTATGAGAAAAAATCTTTCTTTTATCTATCTATGAGTCACTTATTCCAATAGATTTGTCATCCTATGTTATCTAGATGAAATTCTTTCTTCACCCATCCGATATCCGCTTGATTCATAGTCCTTTTTGGCTCAGATACTTGAGGAAAAAGTCATTCTTTCCTACTAGGTGGATAACTCAAGAACATGAGCATAAGTCCTTCTTGGCTCCTATGTGCTCAATTTTGGATCAAATATATTGATGCAATTCCTTCTCCACCTATTCAAAATATCCTTTATAGTACCCTGACCTCGTGCCATTACTGAGCAATCCACCCAACAAAATTTTCTTTCTACCTGGACTCTGTTACCCACTGCTTGGACCTATTGATATACCCTAGGTGATGAAAGTGTCCCTCTACTGACATGATGGACTTGTATGTGTCTGTCACCACTAGATCCCTTGTATTACATGACTATTCTTAAATATACCCATGTATGTAAACATCTATCCCTTATGTGACCAGCGTACACCTTTGTACAACTGCAAAAACAAGTTTTACCTATGTACAAATGTTTCCCAGAAATCAATTGTTCATTTTATGCATGATAGTTTTATAGATCTGCTAAGATCTCCTGCATATCTGATAGATCTACTGCAAAGTATAGTGGATCTGTGCTTATTCCTTCAATCACCCACGACAACACTCCTCATCCAATATATATAGTCGTGTAACCTTGGATCAGAACTATATATGTATCTCAGTCACTCAAATCTAATAGATATGTCATTATGCGTCTCGAGATTGGATCCCTCTTAGAGAAACTTGCTATGATACCATGATTATTTTCATGGATTCAACCCTTGGTATTCTTTGATACCATCTTTGAAATTTTTCCTACCAAACACCTGACAGTTAATTCCAAATAAATCACTTATTGAATTAAACACAACTGAGTAATCAACTAAAGATGCAGTAGAAGCACAAAAAAGGAAACAAAATCAAGCACACATAAACACTAATATTTTTGGGTATATATCCATGGAAAAAACACAGAGGGAAAACTAGTGCTGAGAATGATTTTATTATGGTAAAATTAGGGCTCCCGTAACATGCATAATGTCCCACTGAGAGAAATGCAATTGCAAACAAACCTGGAAAATTTTGACCCGTTGTACAACCCATAACTACATGTGTTTCGAGGTGTATGCGTGTTTTCTTAACTAAACCCACGTATGTACATGAATGTGTCCCTTAAAACCCGCTTACATGTACATAAATACTATATGACAAGGTTTGTATGACGTGACACTCTCATGTGGATTCCTCTGGCTGAAACCTACCTGTGTTTCGTTTGTTCTCTCTTCTCCTTGATCTAATCTCTAGATGGAAGTCCTTCCCCACTTATCAAATATATTGAATCACATTCCTTCATTATCCAATACTATGTGTGTAAACTCTCTCAACACAAATTTTGTCAAGCATTTAGTCCTCTTGAATCACAATCCTTGATGATCCAAGGACTCGAGCAGAGGTCCTTCTCTACTCTTGAGTGTGACCTTGGTGACTTCACACTAGAAAAGGTCCTCCTTTTCTATATGTGTGAAAAATAACTTCTCTTTTACCGTATTCTTTCTTTTATAATCACAATTTATAATCTATTTCTAATATCCAAAGTGATTGACAATTGAGATTACTTCTCACCTCACTTGATATTTACATGATTAGATTACATGCTAATTACTTTTAGCACTTTCCTTAAATAAGTAAATTAACTAATTACATAATTAATTAATAAAAAAATTACTTTAATAATTCCTTTAATTAAAGTAAATTCAAGAGTAGAAGGCTTTGGATGATTTCCACACATCTAGACACATAAACCTATGCGGAAATAAATGTGTGATGCTACCACTAGCATAAACAATTAAGCCTAGTTGACTTATTGGCCTAGTTAACTAGTCAACTAGCTCCTCCATTAGGTCCTCTCCAATATCTAATATATAAAATGGAGAACATATGTCAAGATGACACTTTTATGTACTTATCAAATAATAATTCACACTTTTTATGAGTGGGATAAATTTATTTTGGTGGGGTAGTTTAATGCAAGGATAGATAGTATGCAAAAAAAATGTGCTCTTAGAGGGCACAAATTCTATTTGGATATAAGAACTTGATATTGACATAGCTTCATTTACTAAAATTACCTCTATTTTAAACATATACCACATACTTTTCATAATGATCTAGTCTTGTAGTGGTAAAATTATTTATGATTATTAATAGTCCATTGTGAAATTTTACAAATTTGTTGAAAATATTTATATTAATAATAAAAAATATGATCACATATAATTTTAAATACCCCTATTCCAATTTATATTTTGAGAATAGTTTACGGCACTTATAGAGTGACCTCCTCCCCTTTGAATACACATGACATAAGACTAAATGGTTTGTCCATGATTTCGATGAATATAGGAGAAATCATAGAGATGGGTAACCATTTACTATCTCCATGTAGTTGTGTTAATATTATTTTTGGTACTTGTACATCACATTTTATTGGAACAGGAGGATACACTTCACAAATCAAACATGAAGCAAGTGTAGTGGATTATTTAATAGCCTAAGAGAAAACAAATGTATTATATGTAAACATTTAAAATTAAGATTAAGCTTCATGAATCCCCTCATGCTCCCATTTTATTTTCTCTTAATGAAGTGGCTAAAGATTAAACAAAAATGATTACATTTGAAAATACTATATGGATAGTAAAATGCCAAAATTTAGATGTTTATATCATTAGGTACATGGAGTAATCAATAATGTTGCATGACCTATATATTTTGAGGAAAGGAGTAGGTGATCCAGGAGGAACTAGGAATGCTCACAGAGGTCCTGGAAGATCTAGAACATCCACAGAGGTCCAGAATGATTCAGAAATACTCAAAATTCAAATGCTTCAAATCATCCCAAAAATCATGTCATTGTGTAGAGCTCGGTGAGAGTTTTCCAACGATGCAATGTTTTCCTCAAACAGAGTTCATATGCAAAAGTTGTGAATGGTCAAAGTTTAGGTCAAACAGTCGAACTCAAAGGGGTACAAGGGTGACACGTGTAACCACTACAAGGGTGACACATGACACAATCATAAAGGTGATGTGGCCACACCCCAAGGCACCATCTAGTCTAGTTTTATAGTGACTGGGAAACTGAGTTGGAAATCGTACCTCCAAGAGGACGAATGACACATTGTCAAGTGGTATTGGAGAGCCAATGAAAGGTTTCCACGTGACAACCTCCCATTGGCCTATTTGGTAATGGTTGTATAAAATGTTTGGGATTTGAAGGGGGTCGAATATGTGACCTCCCAAAGGTCTAACAAATCCCCACTACCAACGATCTACCACAACAAATCTTAACATTCGCATGGCTTATTATTTATTTAAATTGATATATGCTAAAGTTTGGGCGCAGATAGGGTCGATGGATTAGCCCTCGAACCCTATCCTCTAGACACATATTAAGTTATATGGATTTCTGGAGTTTACACCATATCCACAAAGGTTAGACCCTATTTTACTATATGTTATGAATATATCCATGGGGAAGTTATATATTATAACAAAAATCACCGATGTATACGTTGGTCAGTGGCAATGGAAACCTTGACCTGCAAAATATTTTTCTATTGATTTTAGTTTTTCTTCATATTTTAATAATTGTTCTCTTATTGATTTCTTCTTTATTTTATATTTTCTCAGTTCTTCAAGAGAACTAATAAGTTATTCTTCAAGGTATACTTCTCCTTCAACTTCATAGTTTCCTTCATTTACAATATTATGAGCAACAACATTATTTTGAGTTTCTATGCCCATAAATAGAAGCTTTGTCTCACCATCATCACTCATGTGAGGTGAATTACTATCTTCTTTGGAGTAAAAGTTTTTCTTTTTCTTGGATAATTTCTTATTGTTTCTAGTTTTTCCCTTATGTTATTTATGGTTTTGAGTTTATTCATTATCATTATCCTCCTAATTGGGATAGGGACATTTGGAGGAAAAATGCTCAATTTTTCCATAGTTGAAACAATTGAGAGGTAACTTCCCTTTGTATTACCGAGACCCTTTCTTTAGTTTCCTGATAAAGTTAACTTCTTCTTCATCTGATATGTCTGAGTGATTTTTATTTGGAACATGATCATGGTTCTTTGTTGCTTTTGATGTTTTTTTTAAATAATTGAATAGTGCAGGCCGATTTAGCAAGGAGGAGGCACCTTTGTCTTTCACCAATATATTTCAGTCTAAAACCTATATCAATATCTTTAAGTACTTTCCACTGATAAATCTTCCTTAATCTACAACAATTTAGATGCACATGTAAGTCTAACACACCCTAGTTCATTCAATAATAGGCACGAGTCCAACCATAAAATTAAAACATCCCATCAACACTAACAGTTATCCAATTCATAGTAATGTAAGAAACAATAACATTTGACAAGCATAAGGAATCCACAGTATAACAAAAGGATGGGAAACACCCAAGGTAGGTGCATACCAATTTATAATATGAAGAATGTTGACAAGATACAACAGAAGATTGTGGACAACTACTTGTGGATTGTTTTATATATTAAAATTACATAACTATAAATTGAACCCTTGAACCAATCACAATCCTACCTTCTATAGTTCATGTCTTCTTCTCCTTGTCACTTAGCCAAGATGAGTCATTAAATTATTCCCAAACCCTGAACATGACATAGCCGTAAAACTCCTTGAAGGACTCTTTCCTCTTGTAATTTTTTTATGCATTAGCCCTGAGGCATCCTCCTTTTTATATGATTCTTTCCTTTTCTTTCAATCCTCCTTCATTCCCTAGTGGAACCAAGTTCCCACATAGTCTACTTGCTCCCCTTCAGTGACTTGTCCATCAATCATCCATTGAATAATTCCATATCATGTTAGGCTCACCCAAGTCATCTCGTCTTCATGTTCCACCCATTCGACTATTCCTAAGTATGCCTATCTATGTCCAAGTGTTTCTAGGTGTACCTAGTGCATCCAATGCATCTAAATTGATCCTAAGGAAAATCCATCAAATTGATCTTTATCGTCCCATTTTTTACAAGTGTTCCTAATCTTTCCAAGTCTGCACAATTGCACCCATACCTTTTGAGTTTGTATAGCTACATCCAAGTGCACCCAACATTGGGATCATTTGGATTTGTTGGATCTGCACCAAATGGATGCATTCCTAATGGTTTATTTTCAATGAGTGCACCCCACGATTCTAATCCATGGTTTCTTATGGCTGATGTAACTCTATCATCTATCAAAACGACCAAGTTTGGGACACCTAACTCTGTTGATCCATATATAGTCTAAGTTCCTAAATCATCAATATATTGCATGCCACTCTTACCCATCAGGTATGTCTATGAGGATACCTAGAACAACTTTTTTTTCTTCTAGCCAAGTTACTTTCCAATCTTTATTTAGTGCATCAGACTTAGTGTGAGCCACCAGTTTCTACGATGCACATTGTCTGTTTGTAGGGCCACTTGAATTGTACATGGTGCAACTTACAAATATGCCAATGCACCAAAAACCATTTTTTCCAAGGAATCATCCATCTGTCATGTACATCCATTTTGGTCATGAACCACCAAGGTGATTGTGTGATGGAGACGACTAAATCCACTCAAGGAAAGGGCCTTGCAGAGACACTATGAGATTTCCACACAGCGTAGCAATCTTCCTTTGAAAATTGTTGTTATCAGTTTCCATCTCACCATGCATAATTGTTTATGGGGAAACCATGGGAACTTTCATACATGGTCATTACATTAGAAGCACCTTCCATGCATAACTTATTTAGATCTCTTTTTCTCTTTCCACCATTACCAATATCACCCTAAGAATCAACTCAAACATATCCATGAGACAAACATTATCACCTTCCCCCCTGGATTTTTCATGAAACATATAAGGAGAAGAATAAAAATAGACTTGCTACAATACTAAGAGAAAACTGCATTACTTGAAACATATAAGCTCCTTCATATTATCATGAAATAACACATCTCAAAACCATAAGGTTTATGATATGTAAGTACTTTCTATACATCATAGATGTAGGTTTAAGATTACTACTTGTAGGAAATATAATTAAAATCCTCTAGAATATCATCTCCCTATTTCTCCAATTATATGATTCACCCTTGGATCATGCAAGTCGTCAATTATAAATTTTATAGATATTGGCAATAAGACACCTCATTTGGATACACTCACCATCGCTTTAAGCAATGTGAAATAAATTGTTAGTTGTTAGGGATGTGATATGTCGATTCCCCAACTCTAGCAATGTGGTCCTACATGTAGAAAATAATAATTTATAAACCTAAACAAGAGAAGCAATGATAGTACATCATTAGGAAAAATAAAAAGTAAACAATGGTGCACAAACACAATGTAGAAGACATTTACCCTATAAATCCTTAGACGAGAAATCCAACCAACTCATAGCCACATATATTTATAACTATATTAACAAAACAACTCAAAAGACAATATTTAGGTATTCCATAACATCACTCAACCCTAGTCCACACACTAGAATTCTATTACAATGAGTATAAAAGAAAGGGATAAAGACCACCCATAAATCACCCAAAAAATTTGTCCCCAAACCCATGATTGTCTCAGGACAAAAAACCTAACTAGATGAAAGGAATACTATACATATCAAACATGCCAATTTTTAATATGCTATTATAACATTATATAAAGAGATAGCCTTTAAATTTTCAAGCATCGGAACAATGATTTTAAAGTGGCACAAAATCTTTCAACTATTTGTTGCTTTTCTTGATGTAGCTCATTTAACCACCATTAATAGTGAGCATTAATAGTGATCTTTTATTGATTTTTATTATCACATTAATAGTGAACATTGAAGCCCATTTAACCATATCTCCCCATTCTTTATTTTTTTCTAGGTAGAAACCCTTCTCAATAACTTGTAATTCTGCTTAGTTAGTTTTGTCATGACCGGTTGGTTCCACAAAATCATAGATAATATATCCTTTCTTATCCCTAGAAATTTCCCTATTCTTGAAGTGCATAATTTTCTTCAGGAGGATCAATAAAAAAAAGGTTTAATGAGGTCCAAGTGTTGTCAGATCCACAATTATGGGGAAGTGAGTCATTAAGAATTATCATAATTGAGAAACAAAAGAAGAACTAGATTGACTTATTAGGTCCATAAAACATTTCCCTTTTGAGCATTATGCTCCTATTTTTTCATTCCTTCTTTGTAGCTTTTGTGGTATTTCTTGATTGTGACACATGTGTTGTTGATCTAGACTCAATTTAAAATCTTTCTGTGGAAGGGGTCTGAAGCCTAATTCTCTAATGTCTACAAAATACTGTCCTTAGAAGTCTTTCCTTATCTTCTCATAAATATACCATGTTGGCCACATAGGTTTATGACAAAACTGCATTGATTAAAAATGTGCTCATAAATATATAAGGAACTTCTATAGAGAAAGCATATGGAGGGTCCTTAGAATCCTCTTTTGGAGTATCTTCCTTTTAGACAATAGCCACAAGAAAGAGGTTGTATTTGGATAGAGAGTTGGGTTCTACATATTGCCTCAAATTGGCTTGGCTTTGGGGAGCATCCTATGCAGTTGGTGCAAGTGAATACTCATTTCTTACAGAGTATTCCACATCACCAATGGGCCCTCGTTAGAGGATATCAACAATATTCCTTTTTCCGATCCTTCTCAACTTTATAATATCCCAAATCATAGTGGACACTCTCATCAATTCTCTTCAATAAATTCTCTCTTGGAACCCAATTTCTCCACCGAGTGTTTTCATTTTCCTCCTTTTGAAACCAAAACTCTCTCACCTTATTGTGTATTCCTCTTTTAAAGGTGTCTTTCAATTACTATAAGTTATCCTCAAGTTGTAGTGGATAGAATGACTACAAATACTTTTCCTAGAAAAGCATGATGTCTCCCCTTCATACCTCTTACCTCTTAGAAACTATGGTTGTGGACCAAATAAAATGTATCTAAGTGTTTTTCTATACATATGGGTGTACATCCTCACCTATTCAAGTCTTCTCTGCAAAAACCCTAAAGAGTACTTAGCTTGCCATATTTCTTCAAGAAGCATCTCTGTGTTTCATACATCCCCATAAGATTTTCCATCCATAAAATTTACTTGTGATGCATAAAACATTGGATGTTAATTCCTCTCAACATCTTTGGAAAACAAGCTTTGTTCCAGCCAACCAAGGTTCACTTCTTATCTTGCTTTGGACTCTCCCTTAAAAAGTTCTATTGGAAATAGGTGAGGTGATACATCATCGGATTCCAAAATAGGATACCAAAACTGTCTTTACCTAAACAGTCAAACAAGAGTATGCAAAAATATAGCTTAAGTGGACCTAATGATTAAGAACATGTGTTTCCTCGTAAAAAGTCATAAGTTAAAATCCATAATTTCTAACACACCAAAACGCTCTTAGAATCTACAAATGTGAACATATTTTGATATTCCCTTTCATGCCTCCTCATTGCATTTGTCTTCTTAAAACATAGTATGATATTTTTCCAAATAGATTTTGTACCTAAGGACATCGTTGTTTAACTTAGCCGTTATACATTTAGACCCTTAATATTCCATGATTACATTCTTATGTTTTAATTACAAGAAGCTTTCGACTCTTTTTTGTTAGAGACAACTACAAGCCATACGATATTAGCACGTGTGCATAGGAACCCAACCCAATTGGGAATTCATACCCTTATTAAGCTTACATTTAACAAGTTAAACTGAAAAGAATTGGGTAACTTTTCCAAAAAAGCAGAGGAGTTTGACGGTGGCGCAGACTGCATCGACAAATGGGAAAGCATGTTGCTTTTTGGTGCTCCGTATGCCCACTTCTGCATTTGGACAACAATTGTGCATGTGGCTTCCGATTTGAGAGACAAATATAATATTTATGCATTTTGCAAGAAACTCCGAAGACGGAGGGAAGTGATGGAGTTTACAATTGAAAACGATTGCAAGATAAAAGTATTGAAATTCTGAGAGACCAACTCCATTGATTAAAATAAAATTTGGGAAGATACGAGAGAGGCCCACACCAGCGGCAAAATTACAAGTCCCAAAATGCCCGACAGACACACGTTTCCCTGTTGCGACCGCCATATATCAGAGATAAATGACATAAAGAGAGAGAGAGAGAGTATCCCGAGTTAAAAGCTGGGGTTTCTATCACGTCACGTGATGTTTTATCGCCACTTTAGCGCCTTTATAACCAGGAGTTTAAACGTCTGTGCCTGCAGTTCAAGCCGGTCGGCCTGCCTGGTTTATTCAATAACCCCATTACTTTGCTCCTCTGATCTTTGATAAATACTCGTCTCTTT
>ML816463.1:40370-70157 GCA_009831015.1 Picea engelmannii
TAATGATTTCTTCTTTTCAAGCACTTTGACTTCTTTGACCTTTTGGGGCTTCAAGCCATCATATAGGGGTCCTTCAACTTCATAGAGCCATAACTCTCAAACCGTGAGGAGTTATGTGACATTCCACATACCACCAGAAATGGTATGTCAAGTATTATCCATCTAGGATAGTTTCACCAACAACTTTATTGATCTTCATCTCATTATTCCACATACAAGCATGGGTCCTCCAACTGTTATCCTAGGATAACTCAATCCGTAAAGCATCTTCCCGTAAGGGATTTCACAATAAGGGGACCACTTTGGAGTTTATCCATTTGTGCACGTTATCAACCACGATAAGATAATAATGATTCATCTTTGCATCAATTCACCACTACATCATATATATAAACTATGCATCATGTATCAATGACAACTCATTGATCCATCTTCATCAATGCATCATACTAATGATCCATATTTATCAATTGGTTTCCACTTGGACATATATCATTCTCATCAAGGGAATCATATCAATCAATTACTTGACATCAATCAAACCAAACCATTTACATCAATGACATATGATCCAACATTCTCCCAAATAATCAAACCATTGGCATTAATGAAAACATGATCCAACACATAATGGGACAAGGAAATAGTCTTTTGAAAGGTATTGGATAGAAGAATCCAATAATGCACCTAGAAATTTGAATTGAGTAGTGAAATTCACAAACAATGAGAAAAAGGGATAATTCGGGTGCACTTAATGGGAAATTATGCATAATTTTATAGATTTGTTGATTATTTTGTCTAACAAATTCTATTGCATTCACATTTTTTAGAATTAAGGGTATTGATAGAATAGAGAATGATCAATAGAGAGACCAAAAACATGGAATATGCATGTATAAATTACATCCATGAAAATGAAGTTAGAGGATTGTATGTCAGCATGGGTAATGTAGGAATTGAATCAAATGGGAATGAAGAAGGAAAAGAAGAGAGAATTAATTTGGTAGAGACTATAAAGAGTCTGGAAAGATATGTGTTGATATATAAAGATGATAATTAGAGTCTTATGAAATCTCAAGAGAAGAAGAATGGCTTCAACATCAAACTATTGCAAAGCTTGGATATGATAGACAGTAAAAAAGGTGGATAAGGAGATAGATTCAAGTAAGTCAAAGGATCATTGATATCATGTCAAAAAGGAAGAATATATGAGTGTTGGTAGGCATCATCATCACCCCCCAAGACATTCATTTAGAAGAGCATGCAATAGTCCAAGTTTATCTCATATTAGAAAGCATAGCAGAAGGTTTGGGGTAGATGAACTACAAGGAGAAATGAGGAAGATCAAACCTCCTATGTTTGATGATGATCACAAAAAAATATGAGGATGAAGAGGCTTGGATGTTGGGAATGAGAAAAAAAAATCAATTTCATAATTATTCCTCACAAGTAGAAGGCACAAATGCAACTTACCAGCTCAAGGGAAAAACATCAATGTGGTGAGACTAGTTTTTGCAATTAAAAAACATTGATGAGAATAACATCACTTGGAGGCAATTCAAAAATAATTTTTAGAAGAAATACTTATCCAAATGTTATTATGAAAGGAATATGAAGGATTTATTTGAACTCAATCTCGGGAGCATGACCATGGATGAATATGAGATAATATTCTTGGAGTTTTGGAGGTATGTTGATTCCATCAAGGATGAACGGGTCAAGATTCAAAGGTTCTGAAGTGGGTTACCTTCAATATTTAGTGATAAGATACAATATGATGACCCAATACATTGGAGGATTCAACAATAAGGAGATCGAAGTGCCTTTATGATCAACATAGAGTAAGACCAACTTTCCAAAAGGCCTAGGAAGATAAGAGGAAAGGTAAGATGGAGCATAGGAAGAAAGGGCACCAACCACCATTATTTAAAAACAATTCTCAAGGGAATACAACTCAAATTGAACCCAGAATGTCAGAAACATTGGGAAAAAGGCCAAGGAAACAACCTATTAAATGTTGTGGTTGTTAGGGGGATCGCATGTATAGAGATTTTCCTCATAGAGGTGAAAGAGTGAATATTGTTCACAATGTACTACATGATGATACAATTGAGGACATGTGAAGAAGCATGCCAAGGATCTATGCATCCTTGGACAACAACTAAACTGAATTTTAGTCTTAGATAATTGAAGTGGAAGGTAAGATCAATGATCAACCTATAGTTATTTTAATTGTTTAAGGATCTAGCCATAGTTACATTGATCCGAATATTGTTGAGATGTTTCGTTTTCAAAGAAACAATCTTGGGAAATCTTGGCTTGTTCAATTAGATACAAGAGCTAAAAGAAGAATCAACGAGTTGGTTAAGGAGTTTCCAATGGACATGAATGGACTAAGCACAAAGGTAGTTTTGGATACCATACCTTTTGGTTCATATGATTACCTAATTGGTATGGATTGGTTGGATAAGAATCATGTTGTCATGGATTTCTACAACAAGACCTTCATTTGTTTGGATGAAGAAGGGAACTTGAGGGTAGTCCAGGGTATTCGAAGGGAAATATCTATTAGAGAAATTTCAATCTTGTAGCTGAAAAGAAGCTCTATAAAGGGATGTCAAATTTATGCAGCTCATATGGGAGAGGAAACCAAGAATAAAGTGCCAAGTATTGAATATCATTCAATATTGAAAGATTATGAGGATGTATTTAGAGAGATACGAGGGTTTCCACCAAAGATATATATATATATATTTGCATCAACTCGATGCCCAGAGCTGATCCAGTGTCCAAGAATCCTTATAGGATGAGTAATCCAAAGTTCAAGGAATTACAAATGCAACTTGAAGATGTTTTGAAGAAGGGGTATATATTCCCAAGTGTGTGACCTTGGGGTGCCCCATTGTTATTTTTTAAGAATAAGGATGGAAACTTGAAGATTTGCATTGATTTCAAGCAACTAAACAAGGTGATTGTGAAGAACAAGTATTATTTTCCATACAAAGATGATCTTTTTGATCAGCCAAAATATGCAAAGATATTCTCCAAAATTGACCTCAGGTAAGGCTACCATCAGGTGAGGATTAAAAAAGAATATATCAACAAGACAACTTTTGGAACAAGGTATGGCCATTATGAGTTTACAGTGGTGCCATTTGGGTTAACAAATGCACCAGTTGTTTTCATGTGTTTGATGAATGACATATTTAGAAATTACTTGGATAAGTTTGTCATTTTCTTCTTGGATGACATACTTATCTATTCTAATTCTGAAGAAGAGCATGAAAAACACTTAAGGATGGTGCTACAAGTATTAAGGGGTCATCAATTGTATGCCAAGTTGAACACATGCTCCTTTTATCTGAGGAAGATACATTATTTGAGCCATATTATTTCAAGGGAAGGGATAACAGTGGATCCTAAGAAGATAAAATACATTGAAGGATGACCAAGAAAAAATAATGTCTCAGAGGTGAGGTCATTCATGGGACTTGCAAGTTATTACATAAGATTTATTGAAGGATTTTCGAGAATTCCACATCCAATCACTTATTTACAAAAGAAGAGTGTGAATTTCGAGTGGACCTCGAAATGTGAAGAAATATTTCAACACTTAAAGAACTTATTGAAAAGTGCACCCATATTTAATATTGTTGATCCAAATGAAGAATTCAATGTGTGCACTGATATATGCAAGGAAGGGCTCAGAGGAGTCCTTACCCAAAATGGGCATGTGATATTCTACGAGTCAAGGAAGTTGAAAGAACTTGAGAAACATTATGCCACTCATTATTTATAATTGGAAGCCATAGTTCACCCCTTGAATATGTGGAGACATTATATTATGGGAAATAGATTCTATTTGAGGACATACCATAGTGGTACAAAATATTTGTTTGGACAATCGACTTTGAATGCTTGGAAAATCAGATAGTTGGAATTCCTTAGTGAGTATGACTTTGATATAAAGTATATCAAAGGAAAAGAGAACAAGGTGTTTGATTCACTTAGTAGGAGGGTGCATGAGATGCATACTACAACCATTAACAGGTATAAACAGGATTTGAAGGCAAAATTTTGGAAGTTGCAAAATCAGATCAACGTTATATGGAGACAAAAGAAATATTACAAGGTAATTTTCAGTAGAAAATTAAAGATTATGAGTTGATAGAGGATGGAGTCCTCATGTACAGGGGAAGAGTATATGTGCCTAAATATCGGGATATGAAAAATATGGTGTTGAGAGAGATGCATAATGTGCTTTATGTTGGGCACCCAAGTTACCAGAAAGAAATTGCAGTTGTCAAGAGTCAATATTTTTGGCCAAGTATGAAGAAAGAGGTGGTTGAGTGTATTTCCATATGTCTATAATTTCAGAAGTTCAAGGCTAAACATATACATCCAACTGAATTGCTACAACCTTTTCCCATTCCTTAGTGGAAATGGGAAGTTGTGACAATTGATTTTATCACTAAGATGCCCAAAACAATGAAGCAACATTATTCCATCATGGTAGTGGTGGATAATATAACTACAATTGCTCCTTTTATTCCAGTAAAGTTAACTCACAAGGAATCTAACATTGTAGATATTTATATGAGCGAAATTTCCAGGCTACATGGTGTTCCTAAGGAAATTGTTTTCAATAGAGATCCCAAGTTCACATCAAAATTTTGGAAGGGATTATTTAAAGGATTTGGGACAAACCTAAATTTTAGCAAAACATATCACCCACAATTAGATGGGAAAATAGAAAGGGTGAATTAGGTGATCGGGGATACGATAAGAACATGTATGTGATGGAAAAACCATCAAAATAGGAATATTATTTGCATTTAGTTGAGTTTGCTTATAATAATGGGTATTAGGCATCTTTGAAGATGAGCCCATTTGAAGAATTATATGGTTGAAAGTGAAACAGACTAGTGAGATGGGACAACCCAACAGACAGATCAGTGGTCGGGCCAAAATTACTTAGAGAAATGGAAGAACAAGTGGTAAAAATAAAGTAGAATTTAAAGGATGCACATGATAGGTAGATACAAAAGTTATACAGACAAAGGAAGAATGCACAGAGAATTTAAAGTGGGCAAGCATGTCTTCTTAAAAGTGAAATATAGAAGAATTTTCTTAAATTGGGGAGCTATCGAAAGTTGGAAACAAGATATTGTGGACCATTTGAGATCTTGGAAATGATTGTTCTTGTTGCATACATGCTTTCACTACCTACATCCATGTGCATACATAATGTGCTTCATGTGTCTTTGCTTAAAAAATATGTTCCTGGTGATAATCATGTAATTGATTGAAATGTGATTTAGGTGGATCAAGAAGGTGACTTCCAAGTTCAACCGGTGTGCATATTGGATAAGAAAGTCAAGTTGCTCCAGAATCGAGCAATAGGGTTAGTAAAGGTCCAGTGGACCTGTTACGGTCCTTAAGATGCAACATGGGATCATGAGATGCCACGCGAGAGAAGTACCCACATATTTTTATAGATTTTTGAAGAATTTTGCTTGTACATGTGTATATTTAATGCACTGAGGGAAGTGCATGAATATGGGGGAGGGTATTGTAAGACCCCTATGCCGAACCCCAATTGTAAATGTACATATGCTTTAGAGGTTGGTGAGTTGAGATGTTTTTGGCCAAAGTGCCTTTGTATATATGATTTGAGGCTAGAGTGCATGTGTGATTTAGGCCAGGGAGCCTATGAATTTAAAGGTAGGAGAGGTTAAAATTGTAATATGTAATCACACTTGATAATATTAATAAAATACATCATTGTTGCAAACCAAGTCAGATGAAAGAGTATGCAGGCTACGAATAGACAAGAGGGAAAGGGGGATAAGGGTCTATGAAGAGGGGCTAAGTCAAGGGGATTAATCCAAGGGAATATTATAATATTATTCCAAAATTCCAAACTCACGTGATATTATTTTATCCTAAGTTCTTAAAGGTTGGGAACGAATCACCAAGTGGGGTCAAAGGTACTTCATAAGATGACAAGTATCAAGTTAAGAGAATGCAAATATATCATTGGGAATTAGTGTAATTCCATCATTCTCTCAATCATTCATCCATCATCCATACCTTTGTTGAGGAAGGGATGTGAACTTGGTTACCTTGTAAATCCTTGGGGGTTGGGGCTGAAGAAGCAGGTTGTCAGGCACATGGAATAATCTCTCTAGGTGAGATAATTGCTGGGAATAGTTTTCTTTCTGTGCTAAGCTAGTGGGTGTTGAAATCTTGAGAAACCTTATGTTCTAGGTGCCATATATATCTCAGACTTCCACCAACAATATCTTTCAGATATTTACTATGATAAAAATATACAAGAGTTCTTTGAGCACAAGTTGGGGAATATTTCCATGGAGGAGTATGAAAATAAGTTTCTAGAGCTATTGAGGTATGTGGAATTTATCAAGGAGGAGAAGGTGAAAATACAAATTTTCTTAAGTGGACCACCATCATTCTACAAAGATAAGATTCAATTTGATGAACCAAAGAATCTAGTAAGGCATAGTACTTGTATGAACAAAACAAAGGAAGAGTAGTAGTACTGGAGTATTGGAGATATAAGAAGAATGATAAGATGGATAAAAGGAAGAAAGGATTCAAATATTCATCATCCAGGGGAAGTCCTAATGTATATCAACAAATCCAAACAACTCAGAGTGAGTCAAAGATGGTAGAATATTCAGGTAAAAGACCAATACCATTGATCAAATGTTGGTGATCTAAAGGAGAGAACATGTACATAGATTGTCCTCATAAGGGAGACAAAATCATGACCATGAAAAATATTCGGGAGAATACCATAGTTAAAGATGTGGGCATAAATAATTGAAGGATATATGTAGCCCTAGAAGATAGATATGTAGAACATCCGTCCCACATGATTGAGGTGGAAGGTAAGATTACCAATCAAATTGTTGCTATTTTAATTGATTCTGGAGCAAGCAAGAGCTACATTGATCCTAAATTAGTGATAGATTTTATTTTCAAAAGAAGTAAGCTTGAAAGATCATGGTTGGTTTAGCTAGCCACTAGAACCAAAAGAAGGGTCATTGAGATTTTTATAGGTTTTCTAATAGATTTGAATGGAGTGGGTACATGTGCATATCTGAATATAACAACATTGGGATCATATGATATCCTAACTGGAATGGATTGGTTGGACACAAATTATGTTCCCCTAGATTAAAATAATAAGACATTGACATGTATTGATGAAGAAGGAAAACATAGCTCAGTGAAAGGGATTCAAAGACCCATTTCTATAAGGGATATTTCATCCTTATAGATATAGAGATGTTTTAGGAAGGGTTGTCAATTATTTGCAGCTCATGTGGAAGATCCAGACAAGAATGAAATTCCAAGTCTTAAATATTTTGTAGTTCTACAAGAATTAGAGGATGTATTTGGAGAAATTATAGGTTTTCCACCCAAGAGAGACATATAATTTTCCATTTATTTGGTTCCTGAAGTTGCTCTAGTATCAAAAAATCATTACAGGATGAGCACACCAGAGATGAAGGAACTGAAAATGTAGTTGGAAGAGTTGTTGAATGAAAGGTACATATTCCCAAGTGTCTCACCTTGGGGAGAATTGGTACTTTTTGTGAAAAAGAAGGATGGGACCTTGAGGATGCACATTGATTTTAGGAATCTAAATAACGCTACAATGAAGAATAAATACCCCCTTCCAAAACTTGATGATCTCTTTTATCAACTAAAAGGAGGAGAGACATTTTCCAAGATATATCTGAGATCATGATACCACTAGGTGAAAATCAGAGAGAAATATATCAGTAAGACAACTTTTAGAAATAGTTATGGGAATTATTAGTTTGTAGGGTGCCATTTGGATTGACAAATGCACTAGACTTATTTATGTTTTTGATGAATGTTAATTATAGAAATTACTTGGATAAGTTTGTCATTGTCTTCTTATATGACTTACTTATCCATTCTAAGTCTAAATAAGAGAATGGGAATCACTTAAGGATGGTTATACAAGTGTTAAGGGAGCATCAAATATATGCCAAGTTGAGAAAACATTCATTTTACAAAAATCAGATCCACTACTTGGGGCATATCATTTCAGAGGAAGGCACATAAGTGGATCTAGAGAATAATAAAACCATTAGAGTATGTCCAACACCCATAAATGTTATAGAGGTTAGATATTTTATGGGGTTAGCTAGATACTACAAAATATATTAGAGGATTTTCAAAGATTACACATCCTTTCACTTATTTACAAAAGAAGGGACCAAAGTTTGAATGGACCTATAAGTGTGAAGAGATCTTTCATCATTTGAAATATTTATTGAAAAGTGCACCAATCTTGAAATTTTTTTATCCATAGGAGGATTTCATTATGTGCATTGATGCATGCAAAGGGGGGCTTGGTGGAGTCCTTACACAAAATGGGCATCTAGTATGTTACAAGTCAAGGAAGTTGAAAGAGCATGAGAGTAACTATGCCACACATGATTTATACTTGGAAACCATAGTTCATGCCTTAAATATGTGGAGACATTGTCTCATCAATAAAAGGTTTGATATGAGAGAAAACCATAGTGGTTTGAAGTATTTTTTTAAGCAACCAACATTAAATGCCAAACAAGTTAGTTTTGATGATTAAAACTATGTGAGACATCCTCCAGGACATAGAATGATTGAGTCGACCTGAGAGAGAACCCCTCAGAGGAGTGTGTGGTTCCTATCTGAGATAGAGATGGAACGTAGAGATGACCTTCTCCTTATAGAGAGTTGAGAAGAACTCTAGATGATTCTCCTATGTAACGCAGTGAGAAAGGAGATCTATTGAGTTGGATGTGCCTGTGGCTGAGAACAAGGTGAATGTGTGAATTCCCATAGAGCTGGGTGAATCGCCATGAGACAGAGATGAAGATTATGTATTAGCCTCCTCTGAGCAGAGATTTGAGATGATGAACTCCAGATGACTCTCCTATGTAATGCAGTGGGAAAGAATATTTGTTGAGTGGACATGTCTATGGATGAGCACTGGTGAACATGATCCTAGTGGTTGAGCTATAGTGAGTGTGGTTCTCCTATGAGACACAGTGAGATAGAGATATGGACATTCCTATGGATGTGCCCCTAATGGTTGAGCACTAGTGGGTATGAGATCTCTTGCTATATTGTTCAAGAGTCAGACCTGCCTATAACCCTAACTATAATGCAAAGGGTATAGGTTAGCCCCACCTTAATGTAACTGATAATTAATGTAAAGGATAATTAATCTGGTTAACATTAATTATATTATGAGATAGATAGGTCGACCCTGTTGTGCCAATAAACACTTTTGTTTATAGGTCAAGTCTAATATAAGTAAAGGTAAATTCCCCATTGAGGAATCATATCTTTTGTGTGAGTTTGGAAATTTCAACAAGTACATATTCTATGGAAAAGTGTGCACCTCTCTTGGGTGCTAGTCTTCTAGGGTTTGATAGCACCCTCTTGCGTCCTAGATTTTCTTGGTGGTGAAGGTCTTTCTCTTGAAGAAAATAGAAAAGGATTGGTTGGGTTTTCTTCCCTTGTTGAGAAGGGTTTCCCAAGATACTTCTTGTGTACTTATGCATGTTGTTTCTTCTTGTGATCTTGGTTACTGCAAAAAGTTTGTTTATGGTTTAATTTAAATGATAAAATGAAATGAACTTCATGCTTAAACCTTGCATATTGAAAAATCAACATTTAGATGGTTGAAATTCCCGAGTGAATATGACTTCAATATCAAGCATATTAAAGGTAAATAGAATAAAGTGGAAGATGCAATCAGTAGGAGGTTGCATGTGTTGCATGCTACATCCATTAACATGTATACAACATATTTAAAGGGCATCATTTTAGCAACTGTAACAATAGACTAGTTTTATTTGCAAGTCAATGGAATCCTACAACAAGGTAACCTACATAAAAAAATATAAATATTGTTACCTGGAAGAGTATTGTATCCTCTTGTATAAGAACACATTTTATGTTCCTAATTCTCAAGAGTTGAGAAATTTTGTGTTAAAGGAATTCATAATGTTCCTTATGCTAGACACCCAAGATATCAAAAAACAATTGCAGCAATAACCTGTCAATATTTTTGGCCAGGCATGAAGAAAAATGCATTTGAATACATAGACAAATGCATGGAATGTCAAAAGGTAAAGGATAATCATAGGAATCCATCTAGATTTTTACAACCATTGCCCATTCCTGAGTGGAAATGGGAATTTGTTTCAATAGATTTCATTACCAAGATACCTAGAACATTAAAGAAACATGATTCCATCATGGTAGTGGTGGATAAGCTCACAAAGGATGACCATTTTATTCTATTAAAGATGATACATAAGGTATCCAACATTTGCATAGATTTACATGGAGGAAATTTCTAGGCTACATGGTTTGTCTAAGACAATAGTATCTAACAAAGATTCCAAATTTACTTCAAATTTTCGGAAGGTTTTTTTTAAAGGATTCAAAACAAATTTAAATTTTACCAGAACATATCACCTAGTGTCAGATGGGAAGATAGAGAGAGACAACTAAGTAATTGAGGACATGTTGAGAATGTATGTAATGGAAAATCCATCCAAATGGAAAGAGTATTTACATTTGTTGAATTTTCATACAATAATGGGTATCACACATCCTTGAAAATGAGCCCATTTGAAGCATTTTATGGCATAAAATGTAATACTTTTGTAATTTGGGACAATATAGTAGATAGAGTAGTGCTTTGGATTGATATGCTTAAGAAGATGGAATAATATATGATTAAAATCAAACATAATTTAAAGGTAGACCAAGATAGGTAGAAAAATTATGCAGAAAAGGCAGAGTAGCCAGAGAATTCCAAGCGAGAGAACATGTATTTCTGAAAGTGAAACCAAAGAGAGGCTCACAAAAATTGGGAAGATACACCAAGTTGGCAGCCATATTTTGTGGACCATTTGAGATACTGGAAAATATAGGGTCAGTTGCATATATTCCTGTATTGTTGGTATCTATGCATGTGAATAATGCATTTCATGTGTCTTTATTGAAAATCGTATGTACATGATCCCAACTATGTCGTTGATTGGAATATAATTTAGGTGGAGCCAAAAGGGGAATTTCAAGTAGAGCCAGTGCATATCCTGGACTGAATGTTCAAGGTTCCATGGAACAAATCTAATGGGCAGGTAAAGGTCCAATGGACTTTCTATAGCCCCGAGGATGCGACGCAAGAGTTGGAAGATGCAATGCGGGAAGCATGCCCACAACCATTTTGGAATTTTGATGTAAAAAAATTGTATATATATGAACACATGTATGGTGATGTGCATTGAGGACGGTGCAAAAGTAAGGGGGATGGGAATGTAATATCCTCATTTTGATCCCCTAATTTGTAATGTAATTAAATATGATCAAGAATCAAAATTGAACAATATGCTTGAGGGCCAAGCTATGTAAATAACTACATCGGGAAATATTATAAAATACATTGTTGGATGTGATATGAGAGGGACATAAATGGTGGGGGGCTATTATTCCATGAGAAAGGAATGAGAAGGGGCTTATGGGGGATAAATATTGGAATATTGATATTTTATTTTAACCAAAATTCATTACTTTAGCTTATGTAAAAGGCATATCATCCTTGGGATGTGTGCTAAGGTAGTTAGGCGGATTTATTTGAGTGACAAGTGGCAAGATGAGAACATGCAAATATAACCATGGTTTCAGTGGATGTAGACATTGATTCCACCCCATTCAAATTGCAACAAGGAGGGAGAAACCTATTGTATTACCTTGTAATAGAAGGTTGTTATGTTGTTGGTAAATTAATGTTGAGATTAGGTTGTTGGTGCTAATTAGTAAATCCTAGCAAATATATTTTCTAGCTAGTTTATATTCGAGTCCAGGAAAGTGGTGTGATATCCTGAGGGATTGCATTGCAAAGAAGGGAATTCACTTCTTTGGGTTGTGTAGGTTGAAGAGGAAAGGGATCTAGTGATTTGGGATGTATGTGTTTGTGTGAGAAAACCACATAATTTTCGGTATTGGGATGAGTGAGGGAACTGTATCCATCTATAAGATCTCACTTACCCTTCTGGATTCATAGCCCCAACTCAAGGGTGGCTTGTTGCAGAAAGAACTAGTGAAATAGTGCCCACACTTGGAAGGAATTTTTGTTGTGTGTAATTAGTTAGTGATTCATTTTGATAAAGATAATTGTTATGGATTTCGTGATATAATTATGTTATTTCTATTCATATTCTTAATTGTTGTTATAATTCATGAATGGTTTTCATTTATAGTTCTGCATGCTATTGCAATTAATGCATAAGTCTATATGTCATGTGTCTGCATATTTTTATCATATGATAGAGAATAATTTAATTATTGTATCAAAGTTTCTTATTGAAGAGGAATTTAGTAGTAAAATTGAAGAAATTTACCAAAGCCCCACCATCCCAGAAGGAAAATGGGTGGTCGGGTATGTTACACATTCTTAAGACAAGACACATGGAATACTAGATGGGTCTTGGAGTGGGATAGAAGAGCTAGTTTGTAGGCTATATGTCCAATGTGTTCTCATAAGGTCCATAGAACTTTGTTACTATCTTTTTAGGTGTTGTGTCTTTGAGTGATGTTTGTTTATATGGTTGAAGGTGAATAAACAACTAATCCCCTACTACAAAACAATGTTTGGAGTGATTATGGTCTACTTGTTACTTCATTATATTTTGAGCCATGACCAAATTTTCCTTTAGTATGTGAAGAATGGCGTCTCTAGTGTGGAGTGCGTGATCCATTTCTTGAACCTTGGAAGTGCCTATTAAATATGAAGTGATTAGCAATGGTTTTTGGTCATAAACAACTTCATATGGGGTCATTTTGATACCTCCATGATAAAAGGTATTGTACAAACATTCTAGGAGGTGTGGTTTTTCAAAGGAATAACATCTCAAATAGGTTTCTAAGAACTTATTGACCACTTTAGTTTGACCATCTATTTGGGGTGATTTATAGTGCTCATTTTTAGTTGATTACCTTATAGTTTAAATAATTCTTGCCCAAATTTGATGTAAAGGTAGGGTCCTAATCTGAGACAGTTGAAGTGGGAATTCCATGTAACTTAAAAATATGATAAAGGAAGACTTGGGAAACTGAGGAAGGGGAAATGGATGCGGTAAGACACAAAAATGAGCATATCGGAGAGATCGTTGACTACCACCATGATCACATATTTTTTTCTTGACCTTGAAAGTCCCACTATAAAATCCATAGTGATGTGAACACATATATGTGTTGGCATCAATAGTGGTTGAAATTCCTTTGGTATCTTCACTATCTCCCCTTTGTTTCTTTGGCAAGTGTCATAGGTTGAAATAAAAATTTGAATGTTGGTTTTCATGCCCTCCCAAAATAACAGGATCTTAGTTCATTCATATGTTTTATGAAATCCAGAGTGGCCTATTGTAGGTGATGAATGAAATTACTCTAATACTTTTTTTTTAATAAATAATTGTTTGCTAAAGCATTGCACCATTTATATCGTAATGAATCTAGCTACCATGTATACCCTTTGGAAGAGTTGGGATCTTTCTGAATCTTGTGGATGAGTTGAATGATAGTGTCATTTTCCAACAATTCTTGATGGGATTAATCAAGACAACCTAAAATAGGTAAATTTAAGAAAAACAGGGATCTATCCTCCTCAAATTATTGGCACGGGGCATCAAATACCACATTGTATTTACCCTTCTTATATATAATATCATAACCATATCATGGAAGCTTGGTGACCCACTTATGTCGCTTTGGTGAGGATTACCCTTGTTCGAGAAATTAATTCAGACTATGAATGTCAATATTGATTTGGAAACATCATCTTATGAGATATGGATGCTAGGTCTTTGGTGCATGCAGGATGGCCATTATCTCTTTCTCATATGTGTATTTAACCAAATTGCAGTCACATAATTGATTATTGGTGAATGGAAAAGGGTGAACTTCTTTCATCAATACCACTCCAAGAAATCTACTTGAGGCATCACATTCCAAGACAAAATCATTATTAAAATATGGCATTGTCGATACTAGAGTTGTGCAAAGAACATATTTTAAATATAAGAAATATTGTTCAACAATCTCACTCCAAAAAAAGGCATTCTTTTTTAGTAGTCAGGTTAAGGGAGCAACATTTTTTTCATATTTTTTTCACAAACTTCTTGTAGTATCCTACAAGTCCTAAGACTCCATGCAAGCTCTTAAGAGTATTGAGACGAGGCTAATATTTCATAACTATGACTTTCTTTGGATCAAATTGTGCTCCCTCCTAAATTATAATTTGACCGAAGTATTCAACCTATTAATCCCCAAAAGCATATTTGAAGTGTTTAAAAAATATATGGTAGTCCTATAGGAGTTGCAAGGATCTATCAACATGATCTATATGGTATTCCCATGATTTGTTGTATATCAAAATATCATCAAAGAATACTATCGCAAAATTACATGGGAATGGTTGAAAGATATTTTTCATGAGGCTTTGGAAGGTTGATGGAGCATTGTTGATGCAATGGGATTCCACATCCTTCCATAAAAGTATATACATACTGGATTATTCCTCAAGTTGTGCATAACTGGAATCACACCTGCCATAATGGTTCTTCCTCATCGCTACATATCCATGTCTTTTCAACCTAATCATGGCATAATTCTTGGGTTGTACCTCAACTATCATGTATCCATGTTTTCTTCCCTATAGCACCAAAAAATAGATTCTACAAAATATCAATTTGTACAATCTAGTCTATGACACATTCACTTGTTGCAACTGCCTTCCTTCTGCAATATGTCCTTTCTATAACACATCCATATTCTCCTATGACACATATCTATTGTTGCATGCTTTTTGCTTTTGCTACAACACACCTTCTATTGAAACACACATCTTGCTACAACACACCTTCTGTTACAGATTCCTGCTACACCACACTCTTTTGATGCAACACATATCTTGCTGCAAATCCACCTCTTGTTACAACACACCTTTTCTACAACACACCTTTGTTATGACACATATTTTTTTGCAACACATTTCTTGTTGCAACATACCTCATGTTACAACCTCTTGCTGCAACATGCTTCATGTTGTAGCCTCATGCTGCAACACACCTCCTTTTCAACATGCATGTTGTTGCAACATGCCTAAGTTGCAATACATCTTATTTTTAATATGTATACTATTGCAACATGCCTATAATACAAAACATTCTAAATGTGTTTTCTGCTACAACATGCCTATGCTACAACACATATTTTTCCACTACATGCATCTACTGTAACATGAAATTGATGTCAATATCATACCTTCCACAACAATCTCTATTCACAACCCTCTATGCTACCTTCAGTGTAGAATCCCCTTTGATTGTGCCACACAATCCTGAATCAAGGGTTAATTTATCAATCAATGAACATTCTCATATGTAGACCTCTAAAAGCTATGGAATACAAACATACTTGTGTACTCATGGAGGAACTCTCAATGCTCTTGGACCCATAACACTCATCCTCGCTAATATCAATCAACAGTAATTAATATTTCACAACCACAACTTTTCTAGAGTCTTGCAAATACATTTTCCTCTCATAGAGTATCAAGTTATACAGTCATCCCAACTACAAATAACCATCAGTACACTGTATGGCCTCTCTCAAACCCCCATACACTTGTAGAGAATAAAAAATCAAACATTATATTCTACATATCCATGCCACAAGTGCAACAATATCATATCGAACTATTCTCTACTAGAATTTACTCATTCAAGCAATGACATTTAAATTACACATAGTCATGTCAATAACATAGCAAATAACATCATATAAGATTCCATCCACACATGCATGTAAAGGTTAAATATGTAAAATTCAACTATTTTATTCATTCATACATATTACAATACACCGACTCCATGGTCGGATATGAACTTGCAATCTTTGTTGGGTTTCTAGGCCAAAGAGCATTGCAACCTCAACTATTTATGTCTCTCAATGTCTCATGTGACCTATCCTCTTTCTACTCTGCCATCCCCCCTAGAAGTTCCTCAATTTTGTGTCTTATTGTTTCATAAATTGTTCGCTTCAGTTTCTCTAGTGGACTCCTCACGCACTTTCACCTTCTAGCTTCTGATTCTTCCTTTCCTCAATGACTCTTTTCCTGCACATGACCTTCCAACTTCTACTAACAACACACCCTTCATCAAAAAATCCTTTCCTTTACAATGGTTTGCATTTTATTTCCACACACTTGTATTCTACTCATTTTGTAGAAACATGTCCATCTTGTAGTAGCACTCCATCTCCTGAACTACAACACTCTGTAGTATTCATTTGATCTACATCACAGTTGTTACTTCCCACAATATATCTCATTCTGCTACTATTTATTTCCTAGAACCCTTAATCATTGTTGTAACAATTCCACAACTGTCTTCATTGTTTCATCTACAGGATGACCAAGATTCTCTTACATCAAACTCTCTAGGTTTTCAGAAAGCATGCCCTCATGCTTATGAGGTAAATCATTCATATCTACAACTTCCCAATGCAACTCCATGACTGTTACACTCCCAAATCTACAGTCCAAATCTATTATGTGCTTCAATATCCAAAACATCTTCCACTACCGCTCGTCCTTTATTTCAACTCATTGTTATCCCTCGTTCCACATCAATCAAAAGAATGCAACACTACTCTCATCATGGAGATCTAGAATTATTTTCATCTTATTCCTATTGCAACTCAATTTTCTACAAAATCTCACCTTTCGACATTGTTACCTTCTATGTCTCTCTTTTTTCATTACTGTTATGGGATTAATCGGTAAATGAGAATAAAAATGAAGCCTTGATGTTCTAAGGTCCCTTCCAACAGTCTCTTTCTTTCCACACACTTCTGATCCATAGGTTCTGTTAGAACCCTATATAATAGGGGAATCAATATTCTGAATAATATATATCTATTTCAGGCATTACACTTTTGCTCACGACGCATAGTGAAGGCGACAGAAAGTGCTCGACACTGACCAAGCATAAGATGAGTACCTGCACATGAGCTTCAAAGCAAGTTCTTGTGCATTTTTAGCAAAAAATTATGAATTGGTTTGAATGGAAAATTTTTATTCTTGTGGGTAAATACAAAGTTTGGTTTATTAGCCAAAATTTGGTCTTTTGAGCCAAAATTGGCCCCTTGGCTTTTATGCAGAGTTTTTTGTCTTGTTTATCAAAATATAAATTGTTTGAGAAATATTTTTCCAAAAAGTATATTGGCTGAGGGCCAACCTCCAAATACTCAACACCAAGAATAAGCACCATTTCACAAACCAACAACAAACACACAAGCCAGCGCTAGCGCCAAACTCCAAAGCATAGCCTCAGTCTCACTTCATCGAAAGACCATGTGACTGTTGGCTCATATAAACACCAAAAGTTCATTTTACCATGTGCATGTGGGATTATTGCCACAGGGAAAAATAAACGCAGCAAGTCCCTAGCCAAGAGAAAGCGCAGGTATCTTTTCGTTTTCATCCTGCATGTGCCTTTGCTTATGTCAAATTTTGCAGAGGTGAATTCGTCAGCGCCAAAGAAAGATGTAGAATAAATGGAGAGAAAACTGCTAAATGTTCAAAGTAAACAATGCGTCACACAGGTGTCATTAGAAAACATAAAGGGTTTCATCATTGGTTTCCCGACTTGTGGGTGCATTCGAGCTTTAAACAGATGGATTAGTTAAGTGTTAAAGAAAACCGGTTCATACACTCGTGTGTGAGCCATTACCCTTGCAAATTTTCTCTTTCTTTACATCGTGGAGGTTTTTTCTTTGTGATGACAGTTGAATATAGAATTTTTGAGCAGGGTGTTGATCAACAAAAAAAAAGAGTCTATAGATTGGTCATATTTTTGTCTTCAGATGTATGGTTGTAGTGATGAACAAGTAGACACTTGAAGTGGTTGATGTAGAGAAAAATATGCAATGGACACTCGCCATGAAGACCGCATATGTTAATGAAGGTCCTAAATGACAAATGTTTGTAGGTGCCTACTCAATTATCAAAGAGAAGAAAGTGATAACGCACACACAAGTGCCAAAGCTGCATCCATAAATCTGAAAAAGTTGACAGTACACCAGAAGAACTGGAAAACCTTGATGATAGGTGGAAGACAGAAAAGGAAGCCGTGAAATACCCTATAGAAAAATGGAATATGATGCAACAATCACTTCACAATTCCTGATGATTGTTGTATATTTTACGGGATGAATATTTCCCATCATTCGATGGCAAGTTTGAAAGGAACTAGGACACCTCGCAATGATGGAAATCGGTAAATAGAATCAGATCCCAGATTATAAAGAAAAAAATTGGTGAATAAAAGATGAGACAATTGAGCATTTACAGGAGCATAGCCAAGGAGCCTTTAAGAATCTCGTCGACAAATGGCAGAGGCATTTAAATGAGCAGATTAACGATCAAAGGGATTTTTCTGAGTGGTTAAGAAGAAGCACGAGACATTTGACAGCGAACAAAATATTAGACTTATACACAGTTGTCAATCTATTACATTTGTCATCAATTTTATGATGCACTCACAGGTGGCAGAGCAATTCCAGGCTCTAAAGGAAAACTCGGCAAATACAAATGGCAGCTCCAACATTCCAGATCTTAAGGAGTTTGTTTTCATTAGCTATAATAGTTTGGAGACAATTTACAGGTGTCGTTTTGATTTGTTAATTGTTTTCTATTTTTGGAATTAAGTAGAGATCCCAACTCCCAACATTTAAAACATCATCCAAAAGATAGGAACAGATCCACTTTTGTAGGCTGGAGGAGTTCGAATCATAGGTATCTAATGTGGCCATAAACTGTTATATATTGGATGAATTAGAGGTACAGGTGATTCGACCTGGAAGGAAGGTGCGACCTGGAGGGACCAGATAGGAAGATAACCCAGAAAAATTTTCTTTGTTTTGTAAAGATGACCAGCAGGCTGAAGTAATGTTGAATGAATATTAAGATATTGGATTTCCAGATTCTTGTGTTATGATTTGGTGGTGAAGTTTCTCTGACGTAAACTGTCATTTTCTCGTTTTTCTCATATTGTTTTCTTCCATCATTGTTTATAAGAAAATTATTCTCAGTATTTGTCTCGTACACCCTGATTTGGCTTAAAGCAATGTTTATGTTTTCTTCTGCAAATTGAATGTAGAATTTGGATGAACGCTGCTCTGCATTTGAGATGATTTTTAACCCATTCTTCTTTCCCATCTTACAAATATTAAGATCCACTGTCATGGCTGCCTTGCCTGGTTACCAATGTTCTTAGTTATTCATTCATTCACTCAGTTTTGACCGGTTGACCCCATTTTCCCAATGGTCCTCCTTGTTGTCCCAAACCAACCATTTAAAAACCAAAACCCCAACCCCATACTTTCATGGCTAACATGACATCTATCCTATTCCATACCAAGTTAAATCATACAAAGAGAGCCCTCTCTGAGTCTTGGAGGGCTAGATCCAAGACTCCAAGTGGTTGAAACAGTTACCTCCGTCAATTTCTTCTTCATCCAAGAAATTACAGAGCATTAACATTTTGGTGACCATACTGGGGATGAGCTTTCAAGTTCCCCAGGAAAATATATCAAGTTCAGATTTGACTTCTGATGGTGAACATAAGCCAAACACAAGAAGGCTGTACCATTCACCTGGCGACTCCATTGTTCAAGATCCCGAGCTTCAATGTTCACAAGAGACTTCACTGCCAAAGAATCCAGATTTCAAAGCCTTGATGATGTTTCAAGATGACAGGGTATGTGGTAAATCCTCTATCTCCTGAAGATTTAAAAGAATTCAGAAATAAGTTAGCAGAATTTCACATTGATGAAGACTTAATTTAACAATTGTGTTTCATATTTTGGAATCGAGAAAATTTTCTCGTAAAAGTAAAATTTGTTTTCTTGAGCTAGTTGTTGAAAAGTTCGAAAATGATATTGAACTTTTGGATTCTCAAATTTAGTCATATAATTTCCGAGATCTCAAAGAATTCTTGGAAAATCTTCCTTCTCCAAAGCAAGAGGAAATTGTACTACCTATTGATTGGCAGATTGATGATGATTATGTTTTCCAATATAAGGCTGAAGTTGTAGATGCGGGGTTTAATTTTGAGGATGCAACTGATCAACTAGTCATCAAAGATCTAGGAGCAGATATCATGCATCATGATTTAATTGATCCTATAGCGGATTACATGGAGGTTCATGTTAGCTTGAGTTTTCAAACATGTATTCTCTATAACGACCAAATATGTCACCAGTTGCCATTACATATTTCAGTTTTGATTTTCATCAAGCATGATGAGGAAGCCCAATCATGGGATCAACTGCTGGGTTGGCTTCACTGGCACTTTTTCATTACCTGATTGAGCAGTAACTGTTAGCAAAGTAGGGTAGGTAGGAGTGTTCCAATAAGCTCAATAGGATGAGCACTTTTTCTTTTTCATCTCTTCATAGTTTTATTTTCAGTTTACAGTTTGGGGAAAACCCAATGATCAGCTGGTCTGAGAAATTCAGAGTTCTATGTATTCTAGACATCTCCTTCGGAGCTTCCCCAGGTGGAGCCTATGTTAGAACACTATATAATAGGGGAATCAATATTCCGAATAATATCTATCTATTTCAGGCATTACGCTTTTGCTCATGATGCATAGTGAAGGCGACAGAAAGTGCTCGACACTAACCAAGCATAAGATGAGTACCTGCATGCGATATTCAAAGCAAATTCTTGTGCATTTTTAGAAAAAAATTATAAATTGTTTTGAATGGAAAATTTGTATTCTTGTGGGTAAATACAGATTTTGGTTTATTAGCCAAAATTTGGTCTTTTGAGCCAAAATTGGCCCCTCGGCCTTTATGCAAAGTTTTTTGTCTTGTTTATCAAAATATAAATTGTTTGACAAATATTTTTCCAAAAAGTATATTGGTTGAGGGCCAACCTCCAACTACTCAACACCGAGAATAAGAACCATTTCAAAAACCAACAACAAACACACAAGCCAGCGCCAGAGCCAAACTCCAAAGCATAGCCTCAGGCTCACTTCATCAAAAGACCATGTGACTGTTGGCTCATATAAACACCAAAAGTTCATTTTACCATGTGCATGTGGGATTATTTCCATAGGGAAAAATAAACGCAGCAAGTCCCCAGCCAAGAGAAAGCGCAGGTATCTTTTTGTTTTCAGCCCGCATGTACCTTTTCTTTTGTCAAATTTTGCAGAGGTGAATTCGTCGGTGCCAAAGAAAGATGTAGAATAAATGGAGAGCAAACTGCTAAATGTCCAAAGCAAACAATGCATCACACAGGTGCCATTAGCAAACATAAAGGGTTTCATCATTAGTTTCCCAACTTGTGGGTGTATTCGAGCTTTAAACAGATGGATTAGTTAAGTGTTAAAGAAAACCAGTTCATACACTCGTGTGTGAGCCATTATCCTTGCAAATTTTCTCTTTATTTACATCATGGAGGTTTTTTCTTTGTGATGACATTTGAATATAGAAGTTTTGAGCAGGGTGTTGATCAACAAAAAAAAAGAGTCTGCAAATCGGTCATATTTTGGTCTTCAGATGTATGGTTGTAGTGTTGAACAAGTAGACACTTGAAGTGGTTGATGTAGAGAAAAAGATGTAATGGACACTTGCCATGAAGACTGCATATGTTAATGAAGGTCCTAAATGACAAATGTTTGCAGGTTCTTGCTCAATTGTCAAAGAGAAGAAAGTGATAACGCACACACAAGTGCCAAAGCTGCATCCAAAAATCTGAAAAAGTTGACAGTACACTAGAAGAACTGGAAAACCTTGATGATAGGTAGAAGATAGAAAAGGAAGCCGCGAAATACCCTATAGAAAAACTGGAATATGATGCAACAATCACTTTACAATTCCTGACAATTGTTGTATATTTTACGGGATGAATATTTCCGATCATTCGATGGCAAGTTCGAATGGAACTAAGACACCTAGCAATGATAGAAATCCATAAATAGAATCGGATCCCAGATTATAAGGCAAAAAATTAGTGAATAAAAGATGAGACGGTTGAGCATTTACAGGAGCATAGCCAGGGAGCCTTTAAGCATCTCGTCGACAGATGGCAGAGGCATTTAAATGAGCAGATTAACAATCAACAAGATTTGTCCAAGTGGTTAAGAAGGAGCATGAGACATTTGGCAGCGAACAAAATATTAGGCTTATACACAATTGTCAATCTATTACATTTGTCATCAATTTTATGATGCAGTCACAGGTGGCAGAGCAATTCCAGGCTCTAAAGGAAAAATCAGCAAATACAAATGGCAGCTCCAACATTCTAGATGTTAAGGAGTTTGTTTTCATTAGCTATAATAGTTTGGAGACAATTTAAAGGTGTCGTTTTGATTTGTTAATTGTTGTCTATTTTTGGAATTAAGTAGATATCCCAACTCCCAACATTTAAAACATCTGCCAAAAGATAGGAACATATCCACTTTTGTAGGCTAGAGGAGTTCGACTCAGAGGGATCTAATGAGGCCATAAACTGTTATATATTGGATGAATTGGAGGTATAGGGGGTTCGACCTAGGAGGAAGGTGCGTCCTGAAGGACCCAGATAGGAAGATAACCCAGAAACATTTTCTCTGTTTTGTAAAGATGACCAGTAGGCTGAAGTAATGTTGAATGAATATTAAGATATTGGATTTCCAGATTCTTGTGTTATGATTTGGTGGTGCAGTTTCTCTGACGTAAACTGCCATTTTCTCATTTTTCTCATATTGTTTTCTTCCATCATTGTTTATAAGAAAATTATTCTCAAGATTTGTCTCGTACACCCTAATTTGGCTTAAATCAATGTTTATGTTTTCTTCTGCAAAATGAATGTAGAATTCAGATGAACGCTGCTCTGCATTTGAGATGATTCTTAACTCATTCTTCTTTCCCATCTTACAAATATTAAGATCCACTGTCATGGCTGTCTTGCGTGGTTACCAATGTTCTTAGTTATTCATTCATTCACTCAGTTTTGACCTGTTGACCCCATTTTCCCAATGGTCCTCCTTGTTGTCCCAAACCAACCATTTAAAAACCAAAACCCCAACCCCATACTTTCATAGCTAGCCTGACATCTATCCTATTCCATAACAAGTTAAATCATACAAAGAGAGCCCTCTCTGAGTCTTGGAGGCTAGATCCAAGACTCCAAGAGGTTGAAACAATTACCTCCATCAATTTCTTCTTCAGCCAAGAAATTACAGAGCGTTAACAGGTTCTGTGACTATAGATCTGATAGTGACTCACAATTAGTATTCAATCAAGCTATAGCCAACTTTTCAAATATAATTTCCCAAGCTACAAAACAACTAAATCCAAGCTACTAAGCCCAAGATAACTTTCTCCATGAGAGATACTCTCCTTTTATAAGCTGAACAAGATAAGGTGAGGAGGTTAGGATGATCCCACTAAATTAGAAAAGTGAGTATGATCCAAACCAATTGAAGGCCACCTCACCATAAAAGCTTCTCCTTCTAGAATCATCGAGAAGATGCTCGCTTTTCCCACGTACAAAAAACATTGTACCCCTAGAACTGAGAAGAGTGTAACGACGTCACAGTCCAGGTTTAGTACATCATGTGGCGATCTGGGATCATCACACCCCTATAACTGGAAAGGGTGTGACAATCCTCCTTATTAGGGTTTTTACAAAGGAAAATATGATTTCATCTCTCAGGTGAAGTTCTTCTCCCTTCTTTCCTCAAGAATTCAGGTCACTGATCCCTCTGAAGACAACATATAGGTTTACATCATTAATGTTCATAAGGGTGATGAAGATAATGTGTAACAGAGAGCCCCCAAAAGTATGAAGTTAGAATAGAGTGATAGCTGAAATACTTTGTTGAGTGTGTGTAGGGAACAAGGAACACGTCGATCAGAAACCTGCCAACAAACAAAGAAATACAATACAATAATATATCATCACTGAGGTAGGAATTCCCATACTCATAATACAAATGACTCAAAGCATGAATGTCAACATGCAAAGATCCATGTCAAGTAAGACTAGTCACGACCATGAAACATACACTATGGATCCATGCCAATATGACTGAAATCTGAACATAGCCACCAAAAATACACTATGGATCTATGTGTTAAAGACTCAAATTTTAACATAACCACGAGACATATACAGTGGATCTATGCAACAATACAATATGAATATACTCCAACACAACATGAATATGTCAAATAATATTTAGGGTCTTCATCTCCACCACTCTATAGTATGAATCTAACCATGCGAATATGTGTGCTGAAGTCGAACATGGTAGAAACCATTTGATTATCAGTCATTAGTGTATACCATTAACTCCATTAATGTCAATGACTCCCAAGGTACACTAGTATAGTCCAATGGGTGTGAATTTGTGAGCTGAATTCGAACACTCGACAGGATCTCTCGATCAGGGGTCAATAATGAAAACCCACTATCGAAAGAGAGGAAACCTTCCATTGAGGCATGCAAGTTCCAAGGTACCAATTAGTTTCTAAGTCTAATTCTTGGATAATTAGTTGAAGGCGATAGGAAAAGACTCATCACAGGAGGGCCTTAATGTATTCCCCATCAATGACATGAAACAAGTAACAATATTTGAAGTAGATCAGAGTAACCAATTATTTAGGACTGACTCATGGATGGCTGACGCAATAGAAGGCTTTCTGGTTGAACTTCTCTTTGAGCATATTGATGACACGACAACTATCTTGGAAACACTGACTCAACAACAAGGATCACAAAAAAAATTGTAATCTTATAAAGGAGTATGATCAAGGGACAAATGGATTTTCCAACTTAGACACAAAGCGAGTGAAAGGGTGTCATGCTCAAAAACAACTCTTCCATAGAATACAGGTTTAGCTACATTTCTTTCCCAATTTCTCCCCCCCACCATTTCTGGTGAGTACCTCTTTATTTTTACACAAGCTTGAGGAGGATAACATATGCTTGAACTGTAAGCTCATCCTTCGGATGAGTCCTTTGAGGTATATTTAACGAACCCTAGGAAGGAGTGGTTCAGTCCCATATGGGCCTTTCGATGTTTGTTTTACAAGTACAGAGAAATAAAAATCAATGGTTTTTCATATTTAGAGAGTCTGAAAAACACTTAAAGGAAACTCCAAAATGTCCTTTTTCGTAAAATAGTCTGGTGGGACTGAAAAAGATATAATCTACCTCTCAACAGACATTTTTTTCAAATACTTTAATGAGCGTGAAAAGAACAAGATCGCTTGGAAATAGTTTCATGTTTAGAGAGTCTGAAAAGAGCTTAAAGGGAACTCCAGGGGGTTCCTTTTTCATATAGCCTTTACGAATCCAAAAAATTGATAAAATTTTACTCGGTTACATTCTCATTGATTTACGAGCATGAGAAAGAACAATAAATAATTTCAACGTTGTTTTCATTTTCACGCAAGCTTAAAACAAAACAAAACTATGCTTGGGATAGATTTTCTTTTTACACAAGCTTAAAAACTAAACAAAACTATGCTTGGACCTGGTTTCATTTTTACACAAGCTTGAACCAGAGGAAACTATGCTTGGGGTAGGTGGTTTCATTTTTAGACAAGCTTGAACCAAAGAAAACTATGCTTGCAACTTCCCAATGCATTATCCAGGGATGGTTGGTACTTATCCCCTAGCTTAAGAACCTAGCGGTTTAACTTCAGCATGAATTTTGTTAAGCTCCAAATCTACTGATGTAAATTAGAGTACAAATGATTGTCAATCCGGTGTTTGTAAGACTTAGAGGCACATCCAAAGTATATGGATTTAGAGATAGCTTTTTATATTTAATGGAGATAAACCAAAACCTATTCTAAGGGTTGAATATGGAAGAGATGCTAAGATTCTATTCAGAAGTCCTATTCAGAGATCTCATAACAGTAATCAACAATTGTTTTCTTAAAGAGTATCAACAGTAAGCATTCAAGAGATGTTCGAACTAGTTCTAAGACCTATCAAATGTTAGAAGGACAAAACTCTTATTCAATAGATGCATTCATTGTCTTCTTCCATTCATTCATTAGCAACTATCATCAAAAGTACTGAAAGTATAAATAACTCAAAAAGCATTCATGACTATCTTAATGCTTGGAGGCAAACTACACATTGAATTCTTATTCAAGAAATCATTCACAATATGAGTAAGGATTGAAAACATTAAGCATGTGACTTAGCTATGAAATTCATCTAACTGCAACAAGATATGAATGAAACTCATCTACAGCAAGATCTGATCTAAAATATGTATCAAAGATTACTTGAAAAGAACATAAATAAAGAGTGTACTAGTTTGGCAAAGGGGGCCCTCCAATGCTTCACTGGTACACTTTGAGTTGTCTCAGCTAAGAAATATCTCTAACGGCATTCAAATCATCATATCATAGGCATTTAACAGGAACAAAACACAGAACTGATCTTAAGAGTATAAATTCCAAAGTTTCTTCATTCACACCCAAAAGTTGTCATACTAGTCTATGCTTAAGAGTATTTATACAAGAGTTTCAAAACTAAAAATACTAATAAGTCTCCTAAATATCATGATCAGATCCATAATATATCCTAAGAGGGTCGAATGCCTCCTTCAGATCCAAAATATATGGCCAAATCCCACGAAAATCCAAAACTGTCCATGATTTAGGGCTAAAACAAGGTATTTTCTGTTGAAGTGGCCCTGTTTGACCAGCATTGACCGGACATCTGGAAGGCTCAGATCTCAAAGATGATAGCTCATTATCCATCCTTGTACATCAGGGAACATGACCCAAGTCTTATATTTCATCCAGGTGTCCTGCAAGTACACGAACCTCGGAGCTATTACGGGATTTAGTCAAATCCTGTAATTTCTGATAAATTTTCAATTTTAATGCCAAAATTTAGAAAACTCAATTCTTAAGCTAAAGAATGATAAATATACCTTGCATANATTCTTAAGCTAAAGAATGATAAATATACCTTGCATAAGTTGTTTCATGGAAGATATGGAATGAAATGAAGGAAAAATGGATGGATATAGAGGCAAAAGTGTGGTTTATAGAGCAAAAAGGAAGCATAAAAATGTACTCAACAAAGTCCAGAGGATGAAAAAATTAATTTTGTTATGGGATTAATCGATAATGTGAACATAAATATATCTCCCTAAATCCACCTGGATCTAGAAAAAAATAGAACATAATATGATGCTTTCCCTAAGCTCTAACTATTGAGTTTACTAGCTAACAAGAGATAGGCAACACACCATTTAAATGTCACTTCCACTTGCGATTGTCATCCTAGCTCCACTCTGGTGATCCTATGATATTGAATCTGTAAGGGAACACAAGCCAACCAAAGTGAAAGAAATCCAATATACTCAACAAAAACTTATGCATGTGATCAAGGAATCATACAATAAAATAAGAATAATTTTATGGGAAAGAAATATATTGATGTATCACAAATATGAAAAGGAGAACACAACTGAAGCCTTGATGTTGTAATGTCCCTTCCAACAGTCCCTTGCCTTCCACACACTTCTGATCCATGGTTTATGTGACTGTGGATCTGATAACTACTCACAATTACTATTCAATCAAGCTATAACCAACTTTTCAAAGATAATTTCCCAAGCTACAAAACAACTAAATCCAAGCTGCCAAGCCCAAGATAGCTTTATCCATTAGAGCTCATATCCTTTTATAAGATGAAGAGGATAAGGTGAGGAGGTTAGGATGATCCCACTAAATCATAAAAAGTGAGTACGATCCAAACTAATTGGAGGCCACCTCACCATAGAAGATTCTCCTTCTAGAAGCATCGAGAAGATGCTCGTTTTTCCCACATAAAAAAATCGTCGCACCCCTAGAACTGAGCAGAGTGTGACGATATCACAGGCCAGGTTTAGTACAACATGTGATGATCTAGGATCATCGCACCCCTAGAACTGGACAGGGTGTGACGATCCTCCTTAGTAGGGTTTTTACAAAGGAAAATATGATTTCATCTCTCAGGTAAATTTATTCTCCCTTCTTTCCTCAGGAATTCAGGCCATTGATCCCTCTGAAGATAACATATAGGTTTATATCATTAATGTTCATAAGAGTGACAAAAATAATGTGTAACAATTACCATAAACACTAGTGAGGTTCTTTTCATCCACGCATCATTTGCACAACTGGATTTGAGTCACATCCCATTTCCCTTTTTCCTGCATTGTACAAAGTACCTTTGATGCAATCGACCACTCATGCTCAAAGCCACACAACATGGAGTCACATGCTCCCATGCTACACCTCCCTTGATTCAATCCACAATCACATCACTACTACATATTGAAAAATTTGTGATGACCACTTGCAACGAAAGTACTCTTTTGTTGGAACATGCAAGAGAAAAAGTTCAATTTTTCTAAATCCACCCCGTATTCATCGCTATATCGGCGCATGTAGTTTGACTAAATTACTATGGTCAATGTTCTTCACAAGAGAGACGACTATAGTTTTTCTGTCGCAAGAGAGACGACTTACCTAACCTTAAAATTGACCGTTAAAAATTACCTAAAATAAATAGGTAAAAAAATAAATATTTGTAGGTCACGTTCGTCGCAATGGCGACGATAGTGACCTAAAATTGGACTATAAATATTTGACGATTTAAAGATGTTGCAACAATCTGGCTATAGCAACGACGGTTCCGAAAGGGTGTTTTTGTGCTGAAGAATTTCGCAGAATGTTTTTAGAGGTGGGGAAAAAAGTAAAGTGGGTGAAAATGGTGATGGTAGATGTTATTGCCCTTGTAAAAAAAATTTCCTTAGACGTCCCATAAGAATTTTAATAGCAACAACTATAAAACATTGTAGGAAATATGGTCACACTAATGGAGGATCGAATGAATATTGTCCCATGGTAATTAGCTATATATTCATTATATTTTTTTTATTTTGTCAATTTTATATAAAATTATATATATATGTATATATATTGTTTGAATGTTTGTTATAGTATACACTAATTTTGCATGATTGTTTGTAATTATAAAGTTAGAGTTGCTCTCTAACTTTCCATAGAATATTGCACCAAGTATTAGTAGAAATGGTGTTGTACAAGCTGAGGAACATCATCATGACCAAGCAAATGAGGATCTCATGGAAGAAGATGATGGGGCAAATCAAGTTAATGATCCCATGGAAGAAGATGATGGGACAAATCAAATGATCCAAGATTTTTTTTCATAGCTGGATGAGGATGGGGTAAATGTTGGTATTTATGATGAACCTCTATTAGAAAAGGCAAATAAACGACTTTATGAAGGATCAAGAGAAAATATCCTCTCTGCTACATTGTTGCTAGTGAACTTAAAGAATAATTTGTTGAACACTTGTATGACACAAATACTAAGGTATGTAATATGTTTCGTCTCATATTATACATAAATGTTCATTTTTTTCTATTTGTTTTTAGTGTTAATTAATGTGTAAAATAAGAATGCAATGTTTACGACTAATATTCTTACATTAACTAGTTGTTTGTTATGTTGTAGATTGTTAGGTGAATTTTTGTTACCATCGTCAAATATTTTACCTTGCACATATCGAGGTTTGCATGCCATTATGAAAGACATTGGAATGGATTATCAAACTATAG
>ML816464.1:0-10264 GCA_009831015.1 Picea engelmannii
AAAAATAATGAAATAATAGTCAAAAAAATTGAATAAGAGTTATGAATTTTCAAAGGGAACGAAAGAAAACTATTTTTTTAATCATATTTTCAACTTATCTCCTTATGGGTTTAACCAAATTTCAAGTGTAAGTTTAATTCCACCTCCAATGAGTACCCACTCTACATACGTTTGATAGACCCACAGTGAGATGAACTGACCATGGTAAGATAAACTGAAAATACATCCAAAAAATACCCACTCTACATACGTTTGATAGACCCACAGTGAGATAAACTGACCATGGTAAGATAAACTGAAAATACATCCAAAAAAATGTGTTTCTGCATCCAACAAGTGCCTACACTTTTGAATAAACCTATTAAATTGAAAATATGATTAAAAAAATAATTTTCTTCATTTCCCTCCAAAATATTTACCCTTATGATTGACATCATCATCTTGAATTTTATTGGTTCTTTTAAAATTAATTTTGATAATACATGTTTTATTTATTTTGAAGTCCATTTTTTCCCTCAAAACTCCTTTAATTGTAATTTCATTATTTTGAATTTGTGAAGAATTGACAAAGATTTAACCCTTATACTATATTGATTATTTAGATACCTCCTATATGTAAACCCATCACTCAACATAAATATTTCAAAGACATTATTTCAATCTATCACAAAAAAAAATTAGTTAAATCTACCACAAATATCAACCATTCTTTATCTCTTAACATCATTGGGGTTGGTATATTAGAAAGTACATTTAAATATTCTTCTAAATAAATTTAGAAGGGAAAAAATGAAATTGAAACCTTGAATTACTAAAATCCTTACCTACGTAGAAATGTCGACATATCCCTCTCCCGGACTCTTTTCTTTGCTCTTCTCCCCTCCTTTTAATGATGAGGTATTGATCCTCTATGAAATGTTTTATCTTTTGTTTATTTACCAGTTTATTCAAGTTAAATGAAGAGTATTTTTTATTATAATTATTCTTAATTCGAAATCATTTTTTTCATTCATAAAAAGTTTATCTTTTGTTTATTTACCAATTTATTCAAATTAAATAAAGAGTATTTCTTATTATAATTATTCTTAATTCGAAATCATTTTTTTTATTCATAAAAAGTTTTCCCACTATTTTATTAACTGATGTTTAATAGGTAATTGTTCTTAAATCGAAATCACTTTTTTCATTCATAAAAAGGTTTCCCACTATTTTATTAACTGATGTTTAATAGGTAATTGTGATCTAAATTATAACATTTTTTTAACATTATAATAATCTATAAATATCCTACCAAAATATGGTAAAAAACTTTTCGTGCAATTTTTTATTTTTTTAAATGATAATTTTTTACCTAAACAAGTGGACAATGAATACCCATCAAAAGTAAAGTTGAAAAATGGGCCCATGTTGCACTCGTATGATTTTTTACATACAATTTTTTTACTTACCAATGTTCATCATTTCTCTTTCTTATTTTCTAATAATTAAATAATTTCCTCTCACCCTCAATTGATGCCTATACTCGAGTTTTAGAAAATTTAAGGGCCATTGTTGCATTTTTGGTATGTTGGGATAAATCTTTGTATTGGATGCCTTCTCCTGTATTCATATTTTTTTATGTGGAAATAATAACTCTTATAATAGTTAGATGGTTAAGTGATTTTGCAAATATTTATAAAAATATTATTGCACTTAAAGGGCCTTTTAGTGAAGGGTGTTTTAGTGGTTACTTTTCATGTAGTATTATGCCCCTTAACATTTATCTTCTCTCGATTGTGGTGCAAACATTAATGATTAATACAAATAGGAAAGATTGGGTTTAAAACTTTAACCCTTGTTATACATGAGATACACATAATCTAAGTGACTTTAGTATGATGGTATATTCACTTGAGCCAATGATTTCTTCTAACAAAAGGGTGAGTGCAAGTTAATGATGATCTTTCATGACTCATTAGTGGCAATGCAAACTTGGAAAAAAAACAATATGTTAACTTGGAGGGATTATTCAAGGTACTTTTACAATGAATTTGAATATGGTCTAACAAGATGAAACGTAGGAAATTGAATTAGCTTTCCGAATATACAACTTTTATTCATAGACATTGTGAATAACTAGGCCAAATTTGATTTTTTCTAACAGTGGTATCTTATTTTTCCAACAAAATATAAGGTATATGTTTTTGTTCGTGCAGGTGTTGGGTATATTAACGTTGAAATTTTGTTCCAAAAACTTGTATACTTGTAGAGAATCCATTTTTCTTGTTCCGTGTATTTTTTGGAAATGTTTAATATTAATTTTATAATTTTTTTTAAATGATCAAATTCAACATATGACTGAAATTACAACATCTTTTGCTCGTGTAGGATAAAAGGGTCTTAACATGATCAAAACCATTTTATTTTATTTTTAGTTCATAGGTATCGGCCTCCTCTAGTTCCAAATATAACTCATTTGAGAATTGGTTAATCCAAGAAAAAGTTATAGTAGAAATAAGAGAGGTATGTATTCTAGGATTTTTATATAGGTGAAGACAAAAATAGATTAAAAATAGTAAACAATATTTATTTTAAAAAAATAATTATATATTTGAAATATGCATAGTCAACTCGATCTATGTCTACAGTTTAAATAACAACTAAATTATTTAGCCTATAGAAAAATAACATCAAAGATAGAGATATAGAGCGGTATTCACAAAAATGGAGGTTTTATCAATTTGCAGACCGAACCACTAGGTTTGTCATCCCGAACCTAAATCTGAGCCAACCAAGTCAGCATACACCTTGTCGATCCCACCCAAAAATTTTGAATTCAAAAGAGCACACACGCACTCTAGTATCACGCACGCGTTCTAGGAGCGCGCACAAGTTCTAGGAGCGCACACGCGCTGTAGGAACGTGCACGCGCTCCCAGAAATAATTTATTTCTCTATATTTGTCCTCCCTCTCCTACATCTAAACCCCCTCACTATATCACTCTCACTCTCCCTCTCCACGCCCCCCTATCTGTCTCCCTCTATCTCCCTCACACTCCTATACATGGTAAGACCTAGACATGGCAAGACTTAGACATCAAAAGGCATGGAAATACCTAGACCTAGACCTTACCTTGACATGCCTTAGACTCTCTCTCTCTCTCTCTATTCCCCCTCTTTATCTCCCTCTGTGTTACCCCCTTCCTCTCATTCTCTCTCTACCCCCCTTCTATGTCTCCCTCTCTGCTTCTCTTCCTCTCACTATCCCTATTTTTCTCCCTCTCCTCCATCTTCCTCTTTATCTCTACCCCTCATCTTTGTCTTGTTCTCTCCCCCCGTCCTCCCTCATTATCTCTACCCCTCCTCTTTGTTTTTCTCTCTCTCCCCACCCCTCCTCCCTCTCTATCTCTCCCCCCCTCCTCCCTCTCTATCTCTACCCCTCCTCTTTGTCTTTCTCTCTCTCCCCACCCCTCATCCCTCTCTCTCTCCACCCATGTCCCACTATCTCCCCTCTATCTCTCCTACATCTACCCCTCTCTCCTACATTTACCTCTCTCTCTACCCCCCTCTCTATTTTCCTCTCTCTCCCTATCACACTCTCACATAGTCTCTCTACTGCCCTTCTATGTATTTCTCTATCTCCCTACCACACACACTTTCTACCCCCCCTATATGTCTTCCTCTCTCTCCCTCCCACACTCTAACACACTCACTCTCTACCTCCCCTCTTTGTCTTCCTATCTCTCCCTCCCACACTCTCGCACACACACTTTTTATCCCCCCTCTATGTCTTCCTCTCTCTCCCTCGCACACTCTCACACACACACTTTATATCCCCCTTCTATGTCTTCCTCTCTCTCCCTCCCACACTTTAACACACTCAATCTCTACCTCCCTCCTTTGTCTACCTCTCTCTACCTCCCATATTTGTCTACCTCTATCTTCCTCCCACACTCTTGAGCACACACTTTCTATCCCCCATTTCTCTCTTTATACCTCTCTACCACCCCTTGCCTCTATCTCCCCGCTTCCTTTCACAATCAATATCACTCTCTCTCCACCCCATCCTTGTCCATCCCCCCTCTCTTTCTTGCTCTTCCCACCCTCTCACACTCACACATTATCTCTCTACCCCCATCCTCTCTCTATCTCTCCCCCTCTGTCCCACTATCTCTCCTCTCTTTATGTCCTACATCTACCACCTCTTTCTCTCTCTCATTGTTGTTAGTCTCACTCTCACTATATCCTNCCTTTATCTCTCTATCTCTCTACCCCTTCCTCTTCCCCTTTGTCCCTCCCTCCAACTATATCTACCCTATTTCTCTCCTACATTTACCACCTCTTTCTCTCTCTCCTTATTGTTAGTCTCACTCTAACTCTCTCTCCCACCTCTCTCTCTAAACCCCCCTTCTTGGTCTTCCTCTCCCACCCTGTCACACTCTCAAACAATCCATCTCTACCCCCTTCTCTCTTTACCTCTTGCATCTAACCCTCACTCTCTCGCTCCCTGTATCTGTCTCCCTCTCTCTCCCCCACTCTCCCCTCCTTGCTCTAATTTCATATATATAACCCCCCTTCCCTATTTTTCCTCCATTCCTCTCACCCTCTCTCTCTAAACCCCCCCTCTATGTCTCACTGTGCCTCACTCTCTTTTTCTTCCCCTCTCACTAGTACATTTGGGTCATATTTCGACGACGCGTTTAACGCAATTTCCACTTTATATTGTCGAGAGAACGACAAACAACGGACCCCCTCAAACGTCTTTGGTTTGGTAGGTTTGGTATCGCCATCGCAAATGTCATCCCAAAGATCATTGAAGATAAGGGTATGTTCGATCTTCCTTGATTATTATGGATAATTTTCTTTTCCACTAAGGACCACACCAACAATTGAGACAAGAGAATGCATTTTCGCCACTAGCTACTCCACAATACAACTCCTTTCATCACGAGGAAGAAACTCTTGATGATATATTAAAATCTATCATGCCCACATTTGACAAGGAGTTTAACACTATGTTGAAAAAATTGATTGAGTCTCTTCCACCACAAATGTTTGGCTTATTGGCCTCGGAAGAAGGTTAAGACCCTATGTGTTGATTATCACAGCCAAGTTAAAGTGGAATGAAAAAAAAATTGATAAAATTAGGCGATTACCATATGGATCGTTATCGCATTTCTAATCTTCTAGATGAAGAAACTAAGGAATGCATAGAAATAATAGAAGTTTTGGAAGAATCCCATGTTTGTTGATTCTCTATAAAGATACTCCTCATTTTCAAAATCTCAAGCACCATTTTCAAGTATTAGGTATTCAATATTTAATCTTTGAGTTGACTACCGCATAAGCTACAACAACGTCTTACCTCAAAAGCGTCCCATATTTATTTAGCTTCGGCCTGCAACTATTCCTCCTAGCTCAACGATAAAAGGAAAGAGGGAAACCATTATTATATGATGGAGTCCCGCTATTGTCGACTTTAAATGAAGATACCATTTGAAGGTAGGGCGAGGAATCTCAACATCTCCTTCCTATCCCTACACCAAAAACATCCAATTTCATTCATACCTATTTTTTTCTTGTCTCAAACGAGTGAAGATATTGCACAGAAAACTAGAACAAAATGTAGTCAGCCTAGAAGGTTACACCTGACAGAGAAGAATGTCAAGCGAACAGTCTATTGATCTTCCAACTATAGGTCAATAGCTCTGTGAAAATCATTCATGAAGCGCCTCTTCAATTCCGGTTATTACCTGACAGCATCTGACCATCACTAGGTGTGAAGCATTCACTTTGAAATGCTCAGTCACATAATTCATGGAATGCGAGTAGAAAATGTAACGATGGAATGCGAGTAGAAAATGTAACGAAATTCATTGCACAATAAGCATTTTTTTATATGGATTAGGTTTGGCAGGCCGGACGTTTTAAAATATTATCGGGTGCACTCTCTCTCTATGATACAGTTAAGTGCAACACTATCATAACTCTAGTCATTGATAACTTTGTATTAAAGTGAGTGAAATATATATATTTTGTTCTTGTACACTAAGTACTTAATCATGGTCGTGTATTCAATAGGGAAAATGCTAGCTTCAATGAAGAGGATAAGATAGGGTCCTTTAATTTTGAGATTATAAGTTATATAATTATTTTGTATATGTTGTATCTTTCTCTAAGAATCTCTAGGAACACTACATCCCCAAACTTATTTATAAATATTTAATGATGTTGAAATTGAAAACGTTATTTAAAAATGTGATAATTATAGAAGAAATATCTCAAATCATTTTTTATTTACAAGTTATAGTTCAAATCCAGAGGGGGTAGGGTATGTATACCTCTATAGACTTTACCAGTCAAATCGTTGGGTGGAGGGGGTCCCTTGTCCCACAAACAAGGGGGTCTCATACACCAATTTGGTGTCTGGCTTGGTCGTGACCTTAAAAATAGATTATTATTATTATTATATTTAATATGTAAACATAATAACTAAGTGGGACGTCGTCACTATTGTGACACTTGTTTAATCTAAATATCTTTTTAGATTATGTTTTTAAAGTAAACCATTTTGGTTGGTCTTAAAGAGTTGAACTTTTAGAAAGTATAACTTTGAGTATTATTATTTTTGGATAAATGAGATAAAGTGAATGCATGATCTAGTTAAAATCAAATTTGGGTTAATTGTGAAAAATTTAATGATGATGATGATGATGATCATTAACGTTCATTGAGACCAAAATTGGTTATCATACTAGAAAGGTAAAATTTTAATTGGAATTATTTATAATGTTATTTCGATGCTCAAAAAATATTAGGAGAAGTGTTCCAAGACCATTATAGTTTTGATGACTTAGAAGGTTAGGAAGGTCGGTATTATGACATATGTTTTGAAATTGAGATCTAATTTGGGTATATGTAGGACACTCATGGACAAAGTGTTTTTCATCTTCAACCCTCTTGGTGTCACAAAGGTGACATATTCTTTCATGCTATGGTGTTTTGGGGATTGTCCAATGCCCAGTCTCACTATGTAGCTCATGAGAATTAGTTCTTATTTTACCAATATTGATTTGTTTTTTAATGCTAGTCAAAACAAATAGATACTTTTGATCTTCAAGGTTAGGTTTAACCACCTCCTTATAATATCTTTATTTTATTTTATACTATAATTATTTATTGCACCATAGATTCTTCTTAAATTTAGCTTGAACAATATTTTTAATATCTTCGGTATTCTGCAGAATAACTTCTTTTTTTATTCCCTGATGATTTAGTCAAGACTTGGCATCATTATTCCATCCCCGCTTGAGTCGTTGGTGATTTTAGCTAGAGTTTGAAGCAATTTTGGGGAGCCTCTCATCATCCATGTTGTTTATCTTGTTCTTGCACATTAAGTACATAATCATAGTTGTGCTCTCAATGGGGGGAAGGCTCGCTTCTACGAGGAGGATAAGATAGAGTGTATTGCCTTTAATTTTGAGATTATAAATTATAAAATTCTTTTGGATTTGTTTTATATTTCTCTGGGATTCTCGAGAGATGTTGCATCCCCAAACTTCACATCCACACAAGATAACAAGAGTGACAAGAGTCTCAAAGATGAGCTTTTTCTTATCACATAGCCAAAGGTATGCTAATTTACAATTATTTTCAAGCCCATAATAAGCTTCCCACCCTTCATTTATCATTTTTCTCAATGTTATAGTTCCAATTGAGCTTGTGATGAATATCAATTCCAAGATACTTGTACGAAGGCACTTCCTCTAAAGTATTGTTGTCATATATGAAAGTATCATAAATGATTTTGAGGATGTTAAACTACTTACTAAGAATCATAGAGATTCCTTGCCATAAAATTATTATTAAATTATGATATAATCAATACATTTATTTTATTAATAAAGTGAAATTAAAGTTTTAACCATTAATTAATTATTTATATTTATTTAGGTAATACATAAAGACAATGTGTTATATTGTTTTATTTTAAATATATAATTATAAGTTTTCACTGTATGATTGTGTTAATTATATTATTTTTAATCATTTAAAATTAAGGTTAAAAATTTTAGTTAGATGTTAGATATATGTGATCGTATTTTCAGCACTATCGTAATTTTTGCTCTTGTAAGGGGATATAGAAGCATGTAAGTTCATTACAAGTTGAAAGTTCTCGTATAAAAATATACCCATAACCTTTACTTATACGTATGAATTATTAACTAAAATTTATGGTAACGAGTTTTCAACAAAGTGTTTATATGATTAATATCGTTTCACACGACCATGTATAACAAGTTTTCAGTTTTTAAGATATATGTTTATTTATGATAGTTTTTAAAAAACAAAAGTTGAGAAGAGAATTGGAAACTGGTCCTTCCGTTGGCTCTTCATTGGTGGCATGCTTATTTTAGCAAAATCTATCTTACAAAGCTTTCTTGTGTATTGGCTTAGTCTTGTCAAGATTTTTTTCTCCATTCACTATAGGATCTAGCAGTTCTGGTTTAGTCTTGTCAAGATTCCTTCCTCCATCCTTCATAGGATCCAACAGCTTATCGCTAAATTCATTTGGAGAGGTGCTAGAAAATCTTCAGAATTCCACTTAACCAAATGGCAAAAGATCGTTAAGTCAAAGGAATATGGTGGTTGGGGTATTCGTAATCTATACTGGTTCGCTCAGTCTTTAGCCGCCAAGTCATGCTGGAGAGGGCTATTCTGAAAAGGATTGTGGAATTCGGTGCTAAAAAATAAATACCTTAAAGGTATCGTCTTGACTTCTTGATTGCGCAAAAATGAATGTAAGTTCCTGGTAGCCTCTATTATATAGAAAAAAAATCATGAACTCTCTACCTCTTATTAAGCGATCGCTAGCTTGGACAATAGGATGTGGCAAACATGTCATTATTGGGTTAGATCCTTTCATTGGAGGTAATATGTCTTTCAGTCTCTCAGGTCCTCTAATACATCATCTAAATAATGTGCATATATTCTCTTTAGCACAGGCGTCTATTCCAAATGGTGTTGGAACTAATTAATGTTGGCTTGAGGCTAATCACCTTGGTTTGTCGGGTGAGATGGCTACATAGTGGAACAACTTTCTCATTATGTTGTGAAGCAGTGGAATCTCTCTTAATAATTCAAGAGATGAGCTTGTTTGGTCATGGAACAGAGCAAAGGATTTTGTAACTGTCAATTTAGCATATCAATCTTTATCATATATTAATCTCTTGGATGATAATAGGTGGTGGTATAAGGCTATTTGGAAAGTAAATATCCGAGGTAAAATTATTTGTTTCATGTGGCTTTGTTTGATGGAATGTATTCTTACTAGTATTAATTATAGGAGACGGGGTGGGATTGGGCCTTCATCTTGTAGTCTTTGTCTCGGAGATGAAGAGACGACCTCTCACCTCTTTGTGCATTGTGAGGTTTCACAATCTATTTGGAAAGATATCCTAATTTATCTGAAGATTCTGGAAGCTTGGAGTTGCTCTTCTTTGGAAGATAATATATTACAATGGTTCACTACATATCCAAAGTTGCGGCATGTTCCTTTTTTGGTGTTATGGGGCATTTGGAAGTACAAGAATAAAATATTATTTGAGAATTGGCCTAGGCAGGATTCCAGAATTGTCACTGAAATCCTTCTTTCATTTAAAGAATTCACAGGGGCTTGTGAAAATGACAAACTGGAATATATTCTCAATCCAGTCTATTTTAATGATACTCCTATAGGGTTCTTTGATGGTGCAGTTGTTGGAGGTTTATGTGGTATTGGTATTTTTCTTAAAATTAGTTCAGATCACTTCTTTAGAGTTCATTTTGTTGGTGGTGAAGGAAACATGTAACAACCCTGCTTAAATAAATGTAAAGGATTATTAATTATAATTAAATTGATAATCTGATTGTCCTAAGATGTTAGATAAACAATAATTGTTTCTTATATAATATTAGCTAAATTAATTATCATTAATTAATTGTTCATAATTGTTAATGGTTATTTAATTATTAATCAACTCTTTAATTATATGAGTAAAGAATTAATAGGGTTGATAATTTAATTTATTAAAACTTACGTATATGAGTGGGATAACAAACATTAAATAAAAGGATCAGAAGCATTAAATAAATGGGACAAGGCATTAAATAAGAAGATAAGGTAATGAATGTAGGGATAAGGAATTTAATGAAAGGAAGAGTCGGTGAAGGAGGGATAAGGGGGGGAAAGGAGTTGGAGGGGGGATTATTCTACGGGGGAGTTGGGGATGAATTTTGGGAGAGCT